>APFE031258706.1:29877-52841 GCA_000404065.3 Pinus taeda
TTAAAATATTTTAAAAAGTTACAATAATTAGTTATCTTTTACTAAATTTCTATACATAAAATTACAAATTACATAAATTATTAGTTGCGCCGACGTCTATTTACAGTGATGCTCAATAACCTTAACCATCAACTTGCCACCTTTCTCACTGCTCCCTCGTTGTTTGTTATTATCCCCATCTTTGCCAAAGTGGTAGGTTCAAGTTCTCCTGACCCGACCTCCCTTTACAATGTTATGTTATTATCTCCCAGATGCTCACAGAGAATCCAATTTCAAAAATGGTAGTGGTGAGGATACTTGGTTGGCACTCAAAATTTGCTCTATTAATGCTCGGGAAGGTAGGCTTACGATTCCGGTTTGTAATCAGCATCAAAGCATGCCTAATACCTGTCTCTCCTACTAAGATGCTCTCTTACACTGGTACTCTCAAGTATTTTTTTGAAGTGCATCAGTATTTTTTTGTTGTTATTTTTCCAAGCTCTTGTTCAGTGTCTTGTTATGCTTTTCATGCCTATTGTAGTGTTTGGCCTACCTCTAACCTCTCTCAAAGCTGGTCTTTTATTACATGTGTGGTCCCTTTACACTCTCATGGAACCTGTCTTTATTTCCTTCCTCTCATCATTGGATTGTATCCAGTATCTGCATTTCACCTTGCTTCAGCCCTCCCATTATTGGATTGTAACCAGTATCTGGATTTCACCTTGCTTCAGCCCGCACAGAGTGCATGCCTTTCCCTTGACCTTCCATTCCCATTCCTTTCTAGCATGCACTCTCACTCTATTCTGATATAATTCCACCATGTTTTATCTACTTACCAAATATGTATTCAATTTATATTATTTAGTTTTTTCTTTTCACGTGGTGGGAAAACCATGCTATTTGAAATAATTCCTTGGTAGTCTTTCACTCTGCCAAATAAGCAGTTAACATATTTCCTTACAATTTTAAGACATACTCTAAGCCTAGTTTAAATTTCAATATATAATATTTTTAATATTTATTATATAATCCATTTTTATTTTGTATATAATTTCACCATGTTTTATCTACTTACCAAATATGTATTCAATTTATATTATTTAGTTTTTTCTTTTCACGTGGTGGGAAAACCATGCTATTTGAATTAATTCCTTGGTAATCTTTCACTCTGCTAAATACCTCTAAATCTTGGGCAGTTAACATATTTCCTTACAAATTTTAAGACATACTCCAAGCCTAGTTAAATTTCAATATATAATATTTTTAATATTTATTATAATAATCCATTTTTATTTTGTATATAGGTATTACGACTTTTAAAATTAAATAAATTTAAATAATGATATGTTGCTTTTAAAATTGATTGTATTGGACACATGTAAAACGGAGCAGAGGACGGTCGTTATAAACATTATAAAATTGGGTATTTTTTGTTCCGTTAAACTTCAAGTGAACTTGGCAAAGCACTTGGAGAAAGTCATCTTTCAACTGCAGTTTTTAACGACATCCCCATATTCAACACTACGCAAATTTTCTAACTCAGTTCACTCATAAATATGTAGCCATCAAAGTTTGATTTGCCATAAAACCTTTCTATTTTCTTCAAATTGTCGCACGAACTAATCCGGATCTCCTGAATAATTTGTTTACATTTATTTATAATGTAGTTAATTGTACCGGATCCCTTGAATAATTTAATTTATAATGTAAATTAATTGTACCGGATCCCTTGATTGAATATATATATAGATATATATTATGATCTCCTCTATATTTATTTTTTATTTATAATGTAGTTAATTGTACCGCATCCTTTGAATATCCATTTATTTATAATGGTTCATTGTACTAATTTGGTAGCATAAATGGAATCTAAGTGGGGATGGAGACAGCCAACTGTCTCCACCACATGACCTACATTTGCTTGATAGAACAATGTTTCTGACACTGTTTCCATAAATTTAGACTATAGCTAACTTGGCAAATGAAATGGCTTTCTGCAAGTTCAAAAGATAATTTATGCTAATTGCACACTTTGTTTTTGAGAGGCTCTGAAACAAACTTTACTGGTATTTCCATAATTTGTTTTTTAAGGCTTTGAAACAAACTTTACCTGTATTTTTATTGATTTTTTTGGTAGTTGTGAAAGGCATTCCTCAACAACATTTTCCAATTACATAAGTTAAAAAAAAATTAATTTATAATTAATTTGCAAAGAGGCTTATTTTTTAGGCATTCTAATATCACTATAAAAAGACACTTGAACTTCTCATTTATTTAAGCAGTGATCACTCACTCATTACTCACATTTTTCCTCTCCCTCATGTGAGATGTCAAAGCTTCCAAGACACTGAACTTCTCATTTACTCACTCACCCTCACATTTTTCCTCTCTTTCATGTGATAAGTAATGTAACGAAGATGTCAAAGTTTCCAAGCTTCCAAGACACCGAACTTCTCATTTACTCAAGCGCTGATCACTCACTCATCACTCACATTTTTCCTCTCTTTTTCCTCTCTCTCTCATGTGGTAAGTAATATAAGGAAGATGTCGAAGTTGTCAAGCTTCCAAGTAGTCAAATTTCTAAGGCAACCAATCTTTGACTAGTTGAATTTTTAGAGAAATTTGACTTGTTGAATTTTCATAGTATAATTACTTAATGATATTCTAGAGTGTGCCAAAGTAATATAATATGTCATTGAAAGTAATTATCAGCTGTAGATTGTGCTTGTGTAATTAGCACTAGAATCAACATGGTATCAGAGCTTGGATGATATAATATATCATTGAAAGTAATTACAAAATTGTTCTTGTCTAATTAGCACTAAAAAATCAACATTGTATCAGAGCTTTGGTGGAGAAAGAACTGAATGAAATGTTAAATTTTTGGGGTTGTTACAATCTTTATGTACAAGATATTTACTTTTACCCCTACCTAAATTTATGCAAAGAATTGCATAAATTATGTTGGGCAATAATTCCTGATAAATATGTTTAATTACAGAAACATAAAGAATGTAGTACATATTTACTTTTGACTTCTACCTAAATTTATGCAAAGAATCACACATATTAACAAAGTCAAACACTATGTGGGTTGATTATAGCTTAACTCCAATGGAGTAAAATACAATTTTTAATGTGAGGAGAGATTTAACCTCATAGCACTAATGAGTAAATGGTTGGAGAATATGTGCTGGGTGAATATCAACATAGATCCACTATTGTTCATAAGAAATCAACCTAGGAGATTTAGAGGGAATCTCAAGGGATTCTCCCAGGTCGATCATAAACTTAGCAAGAGTGATTTTTGTTTAAGAGGGAGAAATTATACAGACATCATGAACCATTCTAGATTGACTAAAATAACTTCTAGTTCATGGGAGTAGACAAACAAGTAGAGTGGAAGGATGCAACTTACCGAAGATCCAAAGGGCCTTTCATGATGATGAGGAGCATGAGGCTCCCAAGGATGTGGGTTCAGGTCTTGCTATACATGTGGAACATCCTTTAGATCATAAAGGGCCCATTGATTGAGTAGACTCACTTAGGATCATTTTTCTAGAATCAAAGAAGAGATCGACATGGCTTAGCAGTACATTGAAGGATGCAGATGGGAATGCAACTCCCCGTGGCACCTTTAGGGAAAGAAAACATCCTAAGAAGTACTTGGGATATACAACATTGATGAGTCACATCCTTAATTCCAGGCCATCCAAGTATAAGGAGCAACATGCCAACAATTTTAGAAGATTGCCATGATGGAGGAATATCAGTTCATCATGAAGAATGATGTGTGGGAATTGTGATGAGACGTGAGAGGAAGTCAGTGGTGACTTCCAAGTGGATCTAGATGGTCAAGCATGTAGTAGATGGCAGTGCAGAGAAGTACAAACTGGGATTTGTGGCAATAGGGTTCTCCTAAAAAAGAGGGAGAGGACTATGAAGATCCATTTTCTCTAGTCATCGAACTGAAGAAGGATTTGTACAAACTTAAGCAACTACCTTAGGCTTGGTATTATAAAATTTATGGATACCTGATGAGTCTTGTAGAAATTATGGTGTAGAATTGCAACTACTCATGAAATTTTAATCTAAACCACAAGACACTATCCTACTCTACTACTTTGCAGAATTCAATTCACAATTTAGAACATCAATCACAAACATGCAATGAGAAATAAAACAAATGCACACATTAATTTTCTAGGGGAAAGAAATTGTTAAAACCCCCTTATGTCCGCTTGCATTAATACGATGAATAGAGATGTATTACAATTGCTAGCTCAATGTTAGCTCAACCTGCAAGTGAATAACCTATCTCTCTGCTCACTGAGAAGCTCTGACCCAAAATTAGTCAATTTCTTCCTTTGCTTGAGCCCTTATTTCCTTATGTAAATCTTGAAGAATTTAGGCCCCTATTATTTAGGAATTTCCTCCAAATTCTTGCATAATCCCCAAGGTTAATCATCTAACTACATGCAACACTTGTACACTCAAGACTAGTTTACAATTGATGTTACACTACCTTGGAATCTCCACCATAGCTAGGGAATTTGAATTCTCAGCATGCACTAGATATTTTGGGTTGATTGATCAGTTAATTAGATGATCATTGAATTTGAATATTGTCCCATTACACAACTGACATTCCACTAGTTCCTCCAATAGTTAGAACTAGTTTAACTAAAAACAACCTAAAATAACTAACCTTGATTGCTACAAATTAATAATCACACATGCTTAACTAAACTACAAGCCATCTAACTCGAATTTAGTGAGCTAACCAAGTGACAAGAGCCATGCTACACAAGTTAACTGTATCCAAGTTGTTCGCTGATGTGGAAATTTGAACTTTCTCAATTTGACCAAGGAAAAATCAAATTGAGACTTTCTTGTTGCTTTTTTCAACACTCCCTCCCAGAAAGAAAGGGATTATCAACCACCCTTATCCTGCACCTATGGAACTCAAAATTACCTCTTGAAAATTCCTTTGTCAAAATGTCAGCATCTTGTTCTTATGTTAGAATGTATTGTAGCAACATTATCCACCTCTACACACAGTCCCATAAATAGTGATACTGAATATCTATATGATTGGATCAATCATGAAATACCAGATTCTCAGAGAGCTTGATGCAACCCTGATTATCACAATAGATCATAGTTGGATCCATCATTTGATGAAATAGTCCCACAAGTATCTTTCTCATCAAATCGTATCACATGTTGCTTGAATTGCAACCATGTATTCTACTTCTGTCGAACTAAGCGCCACAGATATTTGCTTCCTGCTATACCAGGAAACCATTGTGGACCCAGCACTAAAAATTCCACTTGATGTACTCTTTTGGTTGGATGGAATCCCTTCCCAATCTACATCTGTGAAGCCACACAACTTCACTCCCTCTGTTTGTCTCTACCATAATCCAAACTGAGTAGTGCCTTTGAGGTACCGTAAAACATGCTTATATTCCTTCCAAAATAATTTGGTTGGCCTAACTATAGCTTGCCTCATTTGGTTGACTGAATATCACATATATGGTCGTGTGTTCAAAAGATACATTAGTGAACCCACTAGCTTCCGATAAATGGTAGCATCCACCTCTTCACCTGCATCCACCTCTTCACCTGAAGTGACCATCTCCTTTCTCCAGTTGGTGACTAGAGGTGTCTCCATGGGCTTACAAATCTCCATGTGGAATCTTTGTAGTATTTCATTTTCATCATTTCCTTAAGATGCAAATAGTTTTCCATTTCCTTGCCATACTTCCAAGTAGTGCATGAGACCCATGTCCTTCATTTCAAATTCCTTTGCAAAGTCCTCCTTACAAGATCTGATTAGCAACTCATCACCAATTAAAATAAAATCATCAACATACAAGACAATAATAATAAATTTACCTTCTACCAAAATATGATAGAGGTTCACATCCATTTCACTTTTGGTGAAGCCCAAATCCGTGAGATAGTTGTCGATGCCGATGTACCAAGCACAGGGTGCTCATTTGAGACTGTATAATGACCGCTTGAGTCTGCACACATGAGACTCCCGATCAAATGTATCAAAACCTTTTGGTTGCTCGATGTACACCTCCTCCTCAATAACCCCATTAAGAAATGTTTTTTTTACATTCATCTGGTGGGTTGTCCACCCCATCTGTGCATCTAGTGCAAGAATTGATCTAATGGATGAATACCTTGCTACATGAGCAAAGGTTTCCTCATAGTCAATTCCCTCAACTTGAGAGAATACTTTGGCCACAAATATGGCCTTCTATTTCTCTATGCTTCCATTTGCTTTATGATTAACCTTGAAGGTCCATCTCAAACCCACTATTGATTTATCTGTTGGTCATGGGACCACTTCCAAAACACTATTCTTTACAATGGATTTTGACTCTTCCACCATTACGTCCACCCATATAGGTTGTTCAACTACTTCCCCGAAAGAGGATGGCTCAGTATCTTCAAACTCAATCATTAAAGCCATGTAGCCAATGTACCTCTCAGGTGACATCCTTTGTCTGCATACATTTGAAGAGCTCATACATTCCCCTTTGCATCCTGCACAAGTCTATCAACTTCCCTAGTTCTTTTACTACCTTCTTTGAATGGTTCTTCTTGAGTGGATGTATCCACTCTCTTCTCGTCAATTTTTGGCTTCTCCACAACTTCTTGAGGCTCCTCCTTTGGAGCTAAAAGCTCCGCTTCTGGTGGGATCTGAAGCTCTCTCTCAAAAGAGCACAACATTGCTTTCTTCTCATCAAACTTTACATCTCTTCGCACAACTGTCATTCTGAGGGAAGGTAAGTACACATGGTACTTGTGAGGAGTTTTTATGTAACCCCAAAATAATGCCAATCAGCTATTGACTCAAGCTTCTTCCTTGATTATTTGGATACATGGCAATAAATAGAGGCTCCAAAAATCCTGAAGTGAGACACATCCAAATTTCTCCTCGAGAAATCCTCCTTCGGTGTAATCATACCAAGAATCCGATGAGGACTTCGGTTCTGCAAGTAGACTATTGTGTTACATGCCTTTGCCCACAAATGTAGTGGTTGGCATTGATCATGTCGCATAGCTCTAGCTGATCCCACAAAGCTCCAGTTCTTCCTCTTAGATGCCCCATTCTACTGTGGTTGTGGTGTGTTGTCAGTTCTCTTTAAATTCCTTCTTTCGCACATCAATTCTTGAATTCATTTGAAACATACTCACCTCTATTATCATTCATGAGAGCCTTCACCTTCTTACTGGTCTATTTCTCAACCAGTGCCTTGAATTCTACAAACTTGGAGGATGTCTCATCCTTCTTTTGCATGAAGAAGATCCAACACTTCCTTGATAAATCATCAATAAAAATGACAAAATATTTATGTCTGGTAGTGGAGGCTGTCGAGAAAGGTCCATAGACATTAGAGTGAATCCTTTCCAAGACTACATGTTCTTTTCTATCCCTATCATGGAATGTGGATTATGCATACTTCCCCTAGGTACAACCTTTGTAGACGTCTTGCTACTCAAGTGATCCTTTAGGGAGGCCAGTGGTTATTTGTTGCATAATCTTTAAGGTGCCATGATGCAAATGGCCAAGTCTTTTGTGCCAAAGTTCACCAGCATCATGACTCTGCACTTTCTCCACCTTACTGATTATTGAAGCACAATATTCCACATCTAGCTTATATAGGTTCTTCACACGAACCTTGATATGCTTCACATGTCAAGTGGCTATGTGTCTCAGAAATTATTTCCCTTTGCTAAAGATTACATCATTACCATGGTCATCCAACACTGCTACAAAGATGAATTTTTACTTTAGTCATAGAATGAACATGACATCCTTGAGTCATAGAGGGGATCATGACTCCCTTTGAAAGGTGATTGTACCAATCTTAGTCATGTTTTACTTTCCGTTGTCCCCTAGCTCAATGCGCATCTGGAGATGTTTCTCCTCTAGGTCACTAAAAAACTCTCTACACCTTGTCATGTGGAATGATGCACTTGAGTCCAAGTACCACACACTCCCCATCACCATGTTGGTCATGCATGCGATAAGGGTGAAGTCAAGCTTGAAATTTGAAGCTAAGAATTCACATGCTATTCCTATTGAGTTCTTCTTACTCAACTTTTTATGTGGAGACTTCGTGGCATAATTCCCAAATTCATGAAAATTGATGCATTTTATTTTGTACAAGTCTTTCTTCTTGCCCCCTTGGCTAGATTCTGATTTCATTTGAGATTCATTCCCTTTGCCATTCTTTCCCTTTCCAACCATTGAAATTCTTTCTTCATCCTTGCCCTTGGATGAAGTCCCATATATGGTATTCCACCTGATCTCCACTTGTACCAAATTAGACCATAAACATTCCCAACTTGGTAATTTCTCCCTCCCGCTCACCAAGTCTTGGTAGCTATGCCAGCTTTTGGGAAGGCTTAGAAGAGTTAGATTTAACAAGTCATCTTCCGCAAGATTTACACCAACCCTGCCAAGCTCATCACAAGCTTGTGTAAATGCTCAAATATTATGGAATAGTGTCATTCGTCTGCATCTTCATATTTCCAAGTTTACCCTTAAGCAATAGTTTCCTGTGGTCACTACTATTCTTAACTAGCTTTGTTAGTGCCTTGCACATTGCAAAATGAGTTTCTTTCCCATGGAGATTTGACAAATGTGATCCTGTACTCCCTCCAAGATTATTCTCCTTGCCTTGGCTACATCTTTCTTCCACTAAGCTAGGTTTTGGTCATTAGATGATCCTGGTTTTGGAATGTCTTTCTTCACATATTCCAACAATATGTTTTCATCCAACACCGCCTCCATCCAATCCTTTCATGTGTGGAGCTATAAAAAGGGTCTTTCACCTCTAATTACCTCACATTAATATGTCAATCCGGGAACATTTTGTTATTTCAAAGAGTGTCTCAGTCTGAGGCTATCATTTGCCAGAGTAATGCTAGTAGCACAGTGTTTGAAAATACAAGAGTAAACGGATGCCTTGTTTACAACTAACTACTTCAAAAGATTAAATCACACATTCAAAAGACTAAGAAATTTATCAGTCAAGGGTTCGGTAGCAATAACCCATCCCTTTGGAAACTGATGGAAAAGGAAACCAGAGAACAGATCGTGGATCTGGGAGCCGGACAGTAGATGTCAATGCTCACTACAGCCTGAGATCGTTCTTCACACCAAGATAACAAATAACAAGAAATGAAACGGTAGATAAAAAATGGAACAAAAATTAAGAAATAGAACAACAAACTTGAAATGGAACAACAAATCTGAAATGGAACAACAAACCTAAAATTGAACAACAGTTAAGAAATAGAACAGCAACTAAGTCTAACAAGCAGTAACACCTTAGTCTATAAGATCGAATGCACCAATCGTAATCTACATGAATCAAACGACAATCCTTCACTCTTAAGGGCGGATTGAACAACGCACACAAATGGAACAACACTGATTACTGATGAATTATGGAACAACGCTTGAAAACCATATATACACACATCACACTTAAATAGTAATATGATCCAAGTATCAATCTCAGTTAGAAAGAGTACGACCACATTTCAAAATAGAACAGCATTGTTTATAGATCCAACAATTGCAAAGAACATAACTTCCAAGATGAATTCCGTGATATTAATGAACAAGTGCACAACACAAAGGCTCTGTAATTAAACAGAAACAGTATTCTGTAAAGACTAGAAGTATTATACCAACACCTAAAGGAACAGTGATACGATGCAAAGTCAATACAATAGTTCTATCTTAAGAAACCTTAATAATTTAAACATAACAGAGCATGTGATGTAAACTTACAAAACACATCAGATTACCAAATAACTCGATAAGCAAACCACGCAAAAATCAAATGTAATGGTACAAGAGCAAGTGTCCTCCAGGGCCGGGCCCTTAGCCTCTAGGGGTACACCGCTTGAAGTTATTCCAGACTCAAAGATGAGATAGTAACCAAGTTTGTATTAATATATAAAGTGAAATTACAATAGATCAGTTCTTAACGAGACTCGATGATCAAAGTTTTGATATTAAAGGAAATTACATCAAACATAACAACATCCAACTCTCCTCCCGAGCTAACAGTGCTTCCCCTTTTATAAGGGTGAAGGCGGAGATATCTAAGTACAAGAATAGATAAAACAACGATCCCTTAGGATCAAGGATCCTGAAGGATTCGCCGAATCGTTAGTCCTCAGTCATCTCTTTTCTTTCCTGCACCGAGCCGATATCTCCACTTCCTTTCCAGGGCTGATTCACATTGATTTGCTTTGCCTTGTTTGCATACGGTCTCCCGTTAAAGGGACAGTGGTTAACCCGTCCTTGTCCTTTCCTTTGGAACGAAAACTTTTCGTTTTTCCTTCTTCCTGCATAAGGAAATGACAATTGTCAGTGTTTTCGTCTTGCATATTAATCTCACATGTTTTATTATAATTCCTTATCGTTTTCCGAGTTCATGATGCAAAAGGTTTGTAAGTTCTAATAAAAAGACGCTGAAATAAATATCAAAAATATACCTTCTTTGGTACTCCACATCATGTAATGAAATTAGAGTTACCTTCCAAGGCATACCCTAGTCTTAGCCCATTGAAGGCCATCTTCCCAATTTTGAAGAGATCTTACTACACTGAACTACAAATTCAAACCTCCTCAAAAACAAATTCAAAATTCATGTTCTAATGTGAATCCTACTTTGATACCATGTAGAAATTATGATGTATAATTGAAATTGCGCATGAAATTTTAATTTAAATCACAAGACACAATCCTACTCTACTACTCTGCAGAATTCAATTCACAATTTAGAACATCAATCATAAACATGCAATCAGAAATAAACCACATGCACACAATATTTTTCTAGGGGAAAGAAACTACTAAAAACCCCTTATGTTTTCTTGCATTAATCTGATGAATAGATATGTATTACAATTACTAAATTAATCATAGCTCAACCTACAAGTGAATAACTTGTCTCTTTGCTGACTAAGAATCTCTGACACAGACTTAATCAATTTATGCCTCTGCTTGAGCCCCTATTTCCTTGCGCAAATCTTGAGGAAATTAGGCCCTTATTATTTAGGAATTTCCTCCAAATTTTTTGTGCAATTCCCAAGGTTGATCATTTGACTACATGCAACACTTGTACACTAAAGACTAGTCTAGAACCGATGTTACACTACCTTAGAATCCCCACCACAACTGGGGAACTTGAATTCTTTGCATGCACTCGATATTTTGGGTTGATTGATCAATTAACTGGATGATCACTGAGTTAGATTGTTGTCCCACTACACAACTGAGCTTCCACTAGTTCCTCCAACAGTTAGAACTAGTTTAACTGAAATAACTGACCTTGATTGCTACAAATTAGAAATCACACATGCTTAAATGAACTCCAAGCCTTCTAACTCAAATTTACTTAGCTCACTGAGTGACAAGAGCCATGTTACACAAGTTAACTGCATCCAAGTTGTCTGCTGATGTGGAAATTTGAACTTTCTTAGTTTGACCAAGGCAAAATCAAATTGAAACTTTCTTGCTGCATTTTTCAACAACTCTTGGTTTCACCAAGAATGATGTTGATCCCAATCTTTACCAAAAGGTTGTTAATGACGAGCCTATGATATTGTTATTATATGTTGATAAATTTCTTTTGATAGGATTATAAAATCTCATTGATTAGTGTAAGAGGGAGTTTACCTTTGATTTTGAGATGAAGGATCTAAGTTTGATGCATTACTTCCTTGGTCAAGGGAAGTATATTATTACATTACTTCAGAGATTTTGGATGATGGATTGCAAGTCCATGGCCAATCCCAGGGTCACCAATCTGAAGAACCTAAGAGGCTCTTATATTTGGTGGATCCCCTATGTATTGTTAGTTGATAAGATCTTTGATGTATCTTGTTATTACCAAACTTGATATTTTATTTACAGTGAACACTATGATCCAGTTCATGGTGGAGCTTAGGCATGTATGTTTAAGGATTGCAACAAATCATGTGTTAATATATTTGTGTGGTATATTCAATTATATATTAGCATATGGATCAAATGGTGAAGTATAACTGCAAAGATACAAAGATTTTGGTTGGGTAGGAAGTGTCGAAGACAGGAAGAGCACATCGGGATGTTACTTCAGCTTGGGTTCTAATATGATATCCTATATGAGGAGGAAGAAGACACCTGTCACACTTAGAACTGTAGAGGTTGAATATATTGTAGCTAGTTTGGCGAGTTTTGAAGTAGTGTGGCTTTGGAAGCTACTCACAATATTGTTTGATCAAGTGATAGAGATGACTGTGATATATTGTGACAATCAAAGTTGTGTGAAGCCTTCGAAAAATCCAATTTTCCATGATAGATTGAAGCACATTGATATCAAGTACCAATACATATGAGACATAGTACAAAAGTGAGTAGTGAGGATCTAATACATTTATATAAATAAGTAGTTTGCTAATAATCTCACAAAGCCTATGTCTTGGATGAAGATAGTACACTTTAGGGACAAGCTTGGAGTGGCTAATAATGCCTCCCTTGTTGACAGGGAGCGTTGATGTTGTAGCATCAGGGTAGATATTCTCCCTAGGTCATGGGTATTGACCCGGTGCCATGTAATTAGGCCAAGAAGAATGGTCGACATAGCATCAAGGCCCAAAGTGATCCCCCAGTTAGAAGCTTCTGACCATATTTCCAAGGGTTACTTGGCTAGTGGGTAGAGCGAGTACCACAAAGCATTGGGAAATTATTGTTAGCATTCAAGTACCATGTGACGACATGGAGGAATGGTGAATGGGCCTAAGGTTTCACCATTGGTTAGGGAAAATTGACTTGGTTCCAATTAACAACTTGGTTAGTTGGTGACCTAAGACTAGTGCTATTTTTAGCTCACTCAGGGGGTACCTAACCATATCACCAAATGGTATTTGGCTAGTGGGTGGCTAGATATTATGTATGATGTTGATGCATGATGATTTCTACATGGTTCTAGAATAGAACATGAAGTGGATGGATACATTAACATAGCAAGTTCATTCAATCTTTTCTTGGGATGGAGAAAATTTTCAGCTAAGTGAACATCTCGAGGAAATTGAGGTGAATACCTCCCTCACTAAGAGGGAGTGTTGATTTTCTTGATAGATGTAGGAGGTATTCCCCAACTACAGAAGTCAAAAGAAAGAAAATAAATAATAAATAAATAATAAATTTACTTTGGAAAGAGATGTGCCTCCTGATCACTCTAATATCACTATAAAAAGACACTTGAACTTCTAATTTACTCACACACTCATCATTCACTCATCACTCACATTTATCTCTCTCTTACGTGGGAGGTAATATGAGGTAGAGGTCGAAGTTTTCGAGGAGTCAAACTTACGAGGCAGTCAATATTTGATTAGTTGAATTTTCTTAGTGTAATTACTTAATGATGTTATGGAGTGTGTTAAAGTAATATAGTATATCATTGGAAAATATTGCTGGCATAAAATTGTGCTTTTCTAATTAGCACTAGAAAATAAACAACTTCCCCAATAATCAATTACAAACATTCTTGTTTAAAACTGTGAAACATACTTCACAGGTACATCAACCCATGAGTACAATCTAGTAATTTTGGTACAAAATTTGCACCAAAACTCTACCTCCATTGACATTCTAGTCTATATTTTATGTAGTTTAAACTTTCTTGTCTTTCAAGATTAATGAATTGTATAATGTAAAATGTAATTGCACTGTAAATGAAACATACAAGAGTCACAATTATGTAGCTACTACCCAAATGACAGTTGTAAAGTTACTAGGAAATATGATCATGTATGAACATAAATATTTTTTTGGGGATAATATTACCATGCACTAAGCCAATGATTGACTTCATGCATGGTGGATAATTTTTTCCATAAAAATAAGTGTTGCTTCTAACTCATAATCCCACACATGATACGATACAACAAATGATTGGTTAAAAATTTGTTTAAGGTATGACCCATGTCCAGTTTTTATTTCCATATGTTCAACATTATCTTCTTCTTCTTCACATATTCTTTCCTTGAACCCACTAGCTTGATGAAGGAAATTGTTGTTAAAAAAAAAATTGGTTCACTTTACTATTTGATGATGTCACTGGCATGTGAATTAAGTCAATCAAATTTCCTTTTTATTTCTGATGGACGATTCCATTAAATATAATTGCATGTGATGCTACATTCTCCCTTAGAAACTTTTTTCATTGGCTTGGTCCCATGACTTGTGTAAAATGCACTACAACTAGATTTGAAATTTCATATTTAGTTTATCTATCAAGTGGAAATGTGATGATGGTAACTGGTGAGCACCAATATTGCAGCAATAATGCTGCAACTCCTAGGCTGCCTACTTTACTCTTATCAACTGGTAGTTCGTAACAAACTTGGAAGTGACGGTGTTGTATGCATAAGTACTAGTTCTCACTGCAGGTTGTCACTTGGTCAGCCAACGCAAGATCACTAGGAGCTCAAGCCAACTTCTATGGATTCCAGAAGAAGCTCTATATGTGATGAAAGGAGGGAAAGACTATTCTACAGATAATATTCTAACTGTAGAAAGGAGAAAGTCTGAAATGTAAAGCAAAACTAGTAAACCCAATTAACCAACTAATCCAACTTCTGCAGAAAGCACTATGAAAATCATGGAAGGAATGCCATTACGTACTCAAGGAAGTGAACAACATCTAACTAAATTAGCAAAAAACATCTTTTTGGATTTTTATGTATTTTTATGTGAATTTGACATTCATGTAATTTATTGTTTGTGAATGTGGCAGTGAATAGGTGGCGTTGGAGGGTGGTTTTGGTACTTTAGGGGATGTAAGATGGTGTGGATTGGTCCTAGGAGGTCTCAAGTGGCCTTTTGGAGGCTTTTCCCACACTCGGCCTTCAAAATAAAGGCTACAGGAAAATCTACAGGAGGAAAAACAACGTTCTACAGGAGGCCTACAGGAGGGGGTCGAGAGCAGTTTTCACTATTTTGGGGTGTGAGAGTGGGTGGAAATGGTAGATGAAGGTAGGAATGAGGTGTTAGGGCACCTAGGGTCTACCAAGAATCATCAGGAGAGAAAAAGATGATTGGATTTGCTCAAGGAGAGAGGAAGAAGTTCTATGGAAAATGCAAAAAACTAAGGCAGAATTGAGGGGAGACTTGGGTGACCTGTAGGGCATGGATCAGATGGAGGATGGGATGGCTGATAGGCTAGCCTACTACTAGAAGAGATATGTTGTATAAAAAAATTGACAATCAACCAAGGAAATCAAGCAAGCAATGAAATGAGTGCATCTAGGAAAACAGAGTTTTGCATCAAAATAGTCTAAACTATGATCTATGGAAGGAAATGTTGATAATTGCTGCAAGAAAGGGAATCATGAAAGAATACTATTGTAAATAAAGAAGTGAGGATGATGAAGAAGTTTTGAAGCAAAGCAAAACTAGACTATTAACCACTAAAAAGCTGCAAACACTAGAAGTCCTATGAATGAGGAAAATCTGTGTTTTTGGGGCAGCAAGAGGGTATTTGCCTCAAATCATGGTCCCAACGAGAGGAAGAGAGGCCAAGGAATTATTTCTAGCCTTTTGAATCTTTTCTTTATCACTGCTTAACCTGCTATAGAAAGCATAAATGGAAGCAAACTACTAAATCATCAAAAGCAACCTATTCCTAACCATAAAAGAAATACATCTAACAACAACCTAATATATAATTGAAATAAAACATACAAATACTAGTAAAGAGGAGCTTGGCTGCTTGGATTGGGCCCTAACCCAAGAGCTTTAGCCCTTTGAGGTAACTCAATGCTAACTCAATAAGGATTCCATCTTTATTTTGAAAACAATAGCAAGATTACATGAACTGTCACAAAATAATAAGCTCGAAATTGAGTGGAGTTTACATAAGCAAAAATCCAACAAAAATATGACCCTAGTGAGGCCCTAGGCCTGTCTACTTATACAAATGAAACTACCAACAACTTCCTTAAAATTAGGGAGGCTTGGCTCCCAAAACTCGAGATAATCATTAGTCATCCTTCACTTGCTCGGTCGCCTTCTAGTGCATGACTTGGTTGCTTGTACTCCGAGCTGAACGAAGGGGAATTCAAAGTGAGGAGTAATAAATGAGGGGGATTCCCTCCTATAAGTCCTCTCCTTTGTCCACTTCGAGTTATTGTTGCCATTTGTCCACAGGATCCTTGACTTTGACCTCAAAATTCATCAATAATATGCATTAAACACATGTTAGACCACATGGCATCATAACTAACTCAACTCACTCCATAAGAATAAATATAATCAGAAAATCATAGAATAAGCTAAGAGAAAGGTTGATTTGACTAGGTTAGGAGGTAAAATGAGCCCATATAATTACCTATTTATGAGGCTCATCATCACCCCCTTACTGAAAGTGTTTCTCATCCTTTGAGCAACTTAGTCCATCTCCTCATATTTTATGGCCCTGGTGGCCTCCCTAGCATCCCAAGCCTCTGATGTGGTCTCCTCTTCCTTGTCATAGAATCCTGCCTTCCTTTCTATCTCTTCCCACTACTCCTCCTCTTATGCCTTCCAGCATGCCTAACAACTCCGGGGGACTCAATTTGAGGCCAATCTAGTTTACCTTCAACCTCTGCATGGAGCGCTTGTACATTGGCATTCTTCTCAATGCCTCCTTCATCCTCATGGGGGAATGATATTCCCTGATCTGCAGACTATGTGGTAAGGTGTTCCATCTCCTCATGCATGCATGCACATAGTCATCCCCAAATAACCTTTACATATCCTCAAAGTGTGCAATGGCTTGTGCTTGATCACTTATATATCTAGGGGCAATCTGAGGATAATTGGCAAATAGGTTATGTGTGTTGATGAGTGCCATCGGATCTGATGGCTCAGCTCTGATCATTAATGGCTCATTCTTCTCTTTTATCATCAACCTTCTTATTTCTGCAGCCCTCAACTCTTCATGGTTCATCCATGAGGCCATGGCCATTAGTTGTAGACCCCCTAGCCTGGAATTGGGGTCCCACACATTCATGTCTGTGAAGGCTATGTTATGTAGGTATAATTCTGCCATCTTTGCCTCATCTTCTTATGTGCTTTGGTCACACAGGTCCATAAACTGCTTGTAATCCTGGAAAGGCATTGTGCCTCTTTGTGCCAAAGTCTTTATCTGAAATTGCAACCATTGGTCCTTGAGATATAGGCCATAGGATTTTGTTGTGTTCTACATTGCAATGCCTCCATGGATCAGCTGGCCATGTATGCCAGCTGAACTCCTTCTCTTGCAGCTACCTCCTTAACAATTCATTTTCAGTTTCAAGGTGGCTCCTTGTAATTGCTTCTCTGTTTCTGATATCACTCAGCTCTCTGCCCATTTCTCTGATTTTATTTTCCATATGGCCAACATCCTCAACTCCCTTGGATTTGGCTATTTTAATCCATATATGTGTTCTTATTCTCTCTTTCTATAATTCAAAGAATAGTGGAATTGCAAACTTTTGTGGAATTATCCTTCCTCCCTCAAGAAGATTGTAATAGGAAGCCAGACTAGGCTGGGGATTAGGTTCTTGTAACTCTGTTATTTCCTCCTTTCCTTGTGGCTATTCTTCTATCCTTTTCTCAAGCTATTGGGTCTCCTGTAGTTTTGACAGTGTCTCCCGTAGAACTATCTGAGCCTCCTATAGGACTGTTTTTGGGTCCTGTAGTTCTACCTTTTCCTTCTATGTAGGAGATCTAGGAGTCCCCCTTTCATATGTGATAGGTGCCTTGGAAGGGGATTCTTTTCCCTGGGCAGAGGGTGCATCTTCAATTGTAATTGGCACTTTTGAAGAGGGCCGAGGTTTCCCTGTTCTGATTCTTGTGCTCTTCATAGCCCTGAAATACATGGAGACCTGCCTTTCCTCTTATGTTTTGGCTTGATTGGTTACTGAGGGAAGTGAGGGCAGTTGTTGCCTCTCTTTCTAGAGTCTCAGGGGACACTTCTCCTTGTTTTGTCTTTTCTACCTCTTTCTCTCCTCCTTCTGTCTCTTTTTCTGTCTCAGTTTGCTCTGTTTCTTCCTGATCCGATTCTTCAATTTTCTTCTCCTCTATCTTAGTTTCTTTCTCCTTCCCTTCTTGTTCTACTAAGCCACCAATGGATTCACCTTCTCCCCCTTGCTGCTCTTCCTCCTCACTTCCAGTAGGACTGACATCATAGGTTAGGGCCTTTATGTCATCCTCAGCTATCATGTTTCGGAAGATTCCCCATGCTACCATGGAGGGCTTCTTCCACTAAAATTTTGATTAACCCATGGTGAGCTAGCTGCTTTGGATTTCCTGCTTGAACCTTAGTGTTGGAGTCAATGAGGGACTGCAGGAGGAAGTAGGGGATGCTGAGCTTTTGAGGTGCTGGAGTGTCCATCCCATACCTTAATTCATGGAGGATTATAAAGTGATAACCATAGACAATGTTGTACCTCCCCTCACAGGAGATGTATTTGCTTATTTGATAACTAACTTCATCCCAAGGATATGGTATGCTAGCCCTTCTAATGCCATTTTTATCCTCTACAGGGGTTTCATTGTTTTGGATTTTTTT
The DNA here is from genome assembly GCA_000404065.3 of Pinus taeda. Classification (NCBI taxonomy): domain Eukaryota; kingdom Viridiplantae; phylum Streptophyta; class Pinopsida; order Pinales; family Pinaceae; genus Pinus; species Pinus taeda. Next base: position 48,492 of record APFE031258706.1, read on the forward strand.
TTTCTTAGTAGCCTGGCCAATTGGTTTCTCATCCTTACTCCACGACAGCCCAAGAGGAAGGGTATGACCCTACTGATAAATTCAGGGGTTATCTTCATGGAAAGACCTCTAAAGGTGACAGTGGCATGTGTTCTGGTGTGAGGGACCAAAGAGTGGGTAAATTCTTGGGCAATTTCCTCATCAAACCCTCAAAATTTCTCAAAAAAGGTTCATCCAATTTGCTCTTGTGAATATGTCCGCTACTTGGGGATGTGCATGGATCCTGGAGGAGTTGGTGGGCTCCTTACTCATAAATCCTCTTGTCATTTTGTTTATACTCCTTTGGGAAACCAAATGTGGAGATGGAGACAACGATTTTTAGAGAAAATCAGAGAAACAGAGGAGACTGTGTTTAAAAAAAAACAGAAATTTTTTATGTATTTCCTCCTCCTAAAGGCTTTATTTCCTCCTCAAATTTAAACCATTGATTGCATATATTGATATTCAATGGGGGCATGCATGGAACCTACCTCCTCAGACTGAAAATCGTGCTAAAACAACTCACTACCCCTCCTGTAGAAGACTGTTGTCCCTCCTGTAGAATTCCTGTAGGTGCTCCTGTATAACCTGTAAGTGCTCCTGTAGAAAATGTCGAGAGTAGGAATATGGGAGGGATCAATGGAGAACGATGGTTCCAAGGCTGTGGGGGCATGAGGAGACTGCTGCAGCTGAGTTTCGAGGAGAGAATGAAGGAAAAGGTGGTGAGAGTGCTCGGGGAGTACTTATTTCCCTTTATGGATATTTCTGGTGATGGAGGGTGAGATAGCATAGTATATGTTCACCATATTCAGACCGTTGGTCCCCACCTTCCTTGTCATCATGGCCCCTCCTCGTAATCATCCCTCATGATTGCATCGCAATTCACACTTCCTCCACTACCTGTCCTTGACATCTTTCTTGAGTTTGACTCTGCTCACGTGTGGGTGACATCTTCAGATGAGTGGAGTCAACTAGATGAAGGTGGCCAAGTTAACTGGCCACCTTTCCCTCATTCAACTTCAACCATCTTGTTACTTTTGCATGCCTTCTAATTACACAAATGCAAACAGAGAAGCGGGTTAGTTACTTACCTGAGATCCGAATGTATTTGCTGTGAGGTGTTGTGGCTCTCTCTCTCTGTTGCATGCCTTTGTTTCTTTTGATGCATGTTGTCTGCTTTATAATGTGTGGTTGTGTCTTGTGCAGGTTCTTCTATGCCTGGATCTAAGCTTCATGTGTCTTCTTCAACCTTCATGTTTGCACTCTTTTGTTGTTGATGCTGGATTTTGATGGGATCAGCTGCTACAGGAATTCCTACAGGAGCTCCCGTAACTACTTTTTCCCTTGAAACTTCAACTTCTTTCTGTGCTTGGAGCTGCGAGGATGATGCCAGAGATGTAGATAGAGATGGAGAGGTAATAGGTAGGCTTCAGGTGAGGTGGATGGTGCTGTTTCCTCTATTATTTTTTGTGTTTTGTCTTTTCCTTAAAACTGTTTTTTTGTGTTTTTCTTGGACAGGAAGAAGAATGATACTTGGGGTGTGATGTAGGCTTGGAAGTGACCACAAGGAGGTTTGAAGACTGTAGGAGGGTTTATAGGTTCTTTATGAAGCTTCCCTATCCCTCAAACTTCCTTTTATACCCATTTCTAGCTCTCTGTAATTTCTACAGGAGCCTCCTATAGAAAACACAGTTTTTGGAAAAAAGCACAATGGGGTGAAAGAAATGGTCAAGAATTGTTGGGCCTCAAACCTGCACTCATTTACCCATCCTCCCAACAACCTTTTCCTACTTATTTCCTTCTTTTGTCATCATTTCCTTCATCAACTTGTTCAATTCATTGCATTATAGGACTTTTTAACATGATTTGTTAATTGTGCTAATGGTTGATTGTTGGATTAGATTTTCGGTTCAAAGTGCTGCAATTCCGCAGCTGTTACAGGTTTCCGCAGCCGATCTTTGATTCCGCAGCCAATCCCAGATTCCGCAGCCATTTTCTTGTTTGATATGATCCAGGTGTCTTCCAGAGAAAAGAGCCACATGAGCAAGTTTGTATGACTGTGTACATGGTACGTGTGCTATCAGCTCAGCCAAACTAGCCATCTACACCCCTGGTCAACGCAGAGGAAGCTCTGGTCAAACGACAAGGTTTCAAACGGTGGCACGGCTCTGCGTGTTCGGTTGGAGCACGTAAGTCACAGCTGGCTTCTCCTTTAGCCACGAAGATTGCAGGGGACAAGAATCCAACACCAGATTTATTAAACCATGATGACCGTTCCCTAGATCCGTGCTCGGTGCTGTTGAACGTGTCTTTTTCCTAGCTATTAGTTGGCTTAGTTTACGCACAGGACAGTTGATGTTCTTGCTATAAATAAAGCGTTTTTATACGCTAAATAGTTAGTCTGAGATAGTTAATATTTTGCTGCTATAAACTCTGTTTTGAAGAACTTTTTACAAAGCATTTTACGCTTCCCACTGTGTTTATTATGAGTTGATTTAATTAAAAGAAGACAGTTCTGTTTCTATCTGTGTAGCTGATCTTTTACTTGGTTGAAGTGGATGGAGGGCCCCTGTCTGCTACAACCATTGTATAGTAGCCTTTGAATTTATTTTCCTGCATTTATTTTTCTTTATTTGATCATGTATATTAATGTACAGTTTTTTTGAATTATGCTGCCTTACATTTCTGTACTTTTCATGGCTGATCAGTGTGTTTTTTTACAGCTTTGATTAGGAGTCCGAGACAGTGTGCTTTTACTTCTTTGCAACACTAGTGGCATCTGAAGTTGTCTTATCTCAACTGCTGACTTTTTGCTTTGATTTTCTTTAATTCCTTGCTTAGTTAGTTTCTTTATTCGGTTTACTTTATCAAGTTTTGTCAAGTTGCTAATCTCTTAATGGTTCTGTTTATCATAACTCACTAACTTTTATGGGACCAAAACGTTATCTAACTGCAGCTTGATTTATTTAATTTTAGAATCATATTGCTAATTCATTCCTAACTCTTCTTTTTCACATGATCAATTCAGCTAAAGGCAGAATGTTAAGGGAGAATTAAGTAGTGTGATTTGTCACTTAATTGTTGGATGGCTAGAGTAGTGTTTTTGCTTTCAGTAGAGTTAATGTAAATATCATTTTCATTTCTATCAGCAGTAAAGGTATTGGACTAGTGCCATTAGTCTTTTGTTTAATGCTTTGCTTTCATTTGATGCTTTAATTCCATTTCAAGTCATTGTTCAAGTTTTCTTTCTAAAATTCAAGAAGCATTTAGAAATCATCACTTACACACACATTCACTCACTTGTTTATAACTTCTTCACATCACATTAGGAAGATAAGTTAGACATAAAACTAAAAACGACAAAAAGAACTAGGAAGGGCTACTTAAGTATATATTGTACACTTCAATTCATCAGCTTACGAGCCCTGGGTTGACAATTTATGAGAGCAATTTAGACAACACTAAATTGACCAAACATTTTGGCGCCATTGCCAGGGGAGTGAAAATTGGGTAGCCAATTCTAAAGAAAAAAAAGATAAAAACAAGAGCACTTCAAGAAAAGAAAATTAATAACCTCTCAAAGTATGGTCTCCTCTTTCACTTAGAGTGATCTGGAGGATCAGAAAAGAGAAAGTTATTGGTTTAATAGTTCCTTGAGTATGCTCTCTTCTTGCACCTAGAGTGACCTGGAAGATCAGAAAAAGAATTATTACCTTAACTTGAAAAAAAAAATAATAAAAATGATATGCATAGAGCAAGAGATTCTAGGGGAAGGTTTTTAGCTGGAGCGAGAAGTTTGATTTTCACAACTCCATCCACTTCGAGAAATAGGCAAGAGACACCTTCATCATCTCCAACTCATACTCCTAGCTCTAGGATTCCTGGAAGCCAGGAGGCAGTAGTAGACTCTCCCATACCACCTATTGAATCCGAAGGAAATTCTTTCTTTTCTTCCACAAGGGGAGAAATTGTAATTGAAGAAATAGAATCACCTGAAGAAGAAGGAGAAATTCTTCCTCATTCACCCTTAGTAGAGGAACCAGAGAACTTTGAGGTCTCTGAAGAAACCACCATGGCAGAAGAAAGAGAAACTGGAATTGGAGGAGGTAGAGGTAACAATGGAGGAAATAGGAATGGAGATGATTCATTTGGATTTCCCATAGTCGATGATGATGACTCCAGAGCCACAATGAAAAACATTTCTCCATCTGTCCTCCCAAATTTTCATGGGTCAAGAAATGAGGACCCTGAGGCATTTCTATTTGAGTTTGAGGTCGTATGTCGAACTTATGATTATATGGAAGACGCTCAAAAACTCAAACTGTTCCCTTC
>APFE031258706.1:60971-89153 GCA_000404065.3 Pinus taeda
CAACAGCCTTTTCCTACTCATTTCCTTCTTTTATCATCATTTCCTTCATCAACTTGTTCAATTCATTGCATTATAGGACTTTTTAACATGATTTGCTAACTGTGCTAATGGTTGACTGTTGGTTTAGATTTTTGGTTCAAGTCCTGCAATTCCGCAGCTGTTACAGGTTTCCGCAGCCGATCTCTGATTCCGCAGCCGATCCCAGATTCCGTAGCCATTTTCTTGTTTGATATGATCCAGGTGTCTTCCAGAGAAAAGAGCCACATGGGCAAGTTTGTATGAGTGTGTACATGGTATGTGTGCTATTAGCTCAGCCAAACTGGTCGTCTACACCCCTGGTCAACACAGAGGTAGCTCTGGTCAAACAGCAAGGTTGCAAACGGTGGCACGGCTCTGCGTGTTCAGTTGGAGCATGTAAGTCACAGCTGGCTTCTCCTTTAGCCACGAAGATTGCAGCGGACAAGAATCCAACACCAGATTTATTAAACCATGATGACCGTTCCCTAGATCCGTGCTCGGTGCTGCTAAACATGTCTTTTTCCTAGCTGTTAGTTAGCTTAGTTTACGCACAGGACAGTTGATGTTCTTGCTATAAATAAAGCGTTTCCACACGCTGAATAGTTAGTATGAGATAGTTAATATTTTGCTGCTATAAACTCTGTTTTGAAGACCTTTCTATAAAGCGTTTTACGCTTCCCACTGTGTTTATTATGAGTTGATTTAATTCAAAGAAGACAGTCCTGTTTCTATCTGCGTAGCTGATCTTTTACTTGGTTGAAGTGGATGGAGGGCCCCTGTCTGCTACAACCATTGTACAGTAGCCTTTGAATTTACTTTCCTGTATTTCTTTTTCTTTATTTGATAATGTATATTAATGTATAGTTTTGAATTATGTTGCCTTACATTTCTGTACTCTTCATGACTGATCAATGTGTTTTTACAGCTTTGATTAGGAGCCCGGGACAGTGTGCTTTTACTTCTTTGCAACACTAGTGGCATCTGAAGTTGTATTATCTCAACTGCTGACTTTTTGCTTTGATTTTCTTTAGTTCCTTGCTTAGTTAGTTTCTTTATTTGGTTTACTTTATCAAGTTTTGTCAAGTTTCTAATCTCTTAATGGTTCTGTTTATCATAACTCACTAACTTTTATGGGACCAAAACATTATCTAACTGCAGCTTGATTTATTTAGTTTTAGACTCATATTGTTAATTCATTCCTAACTCTTCTTTTTCACATGATCAATTCAGCTAAAGGCAAAATGTTAAGGGAGAATTAAGTAGTGTGATTTGTCACTTAATTTTTGGATAGCTAGAGTAGTGTTTTTTCTTTCAGTAGAGTTAATGTAAATATCATTTTCATTTCTATCAGTAGTAAAGGTATTGGACTAGTGCCATTAGTCTTTTGTTTAATGCTTTGCTTTCATTTGATGCTTTAATTCCATTTCAAGTCATTGTTCAAGTTTTCTTATTTAAAATTCAAGAAGCATTTAGAAATCATCACTTACACACACATTCACTCACTTGTTTATAACTTCTTCACATCACATTAGGAAGATAAGTTAGACATAAAACTAAAAACGACAAAAATAACTAGGAAGGGCTACTTAACTATATATTGTACACTTCACTTCATCAGCTTACGAGCCCCGGGTTGACAATTTATGATAGCAATTTAGACAACACTAAATTGACCAAACAGTTGCCATGTGGAAGTTGATGTTTTTATTGTGGGATGCATCATCATGAGTGTATGACTAGATACATGTTGTTACATGTCACTTATGATGAGCCTCAATATTGCAACAAGAATGTTGCAACTCGCAAGGCTACAAAATTTAATTATCAGCATGTGGTTTGTACAAACATAAGAGGTATGGACACTATATGTGCAACATACAATGTGTCCTTCCATTGCTGTCATGACGTAATGGAGTGCATGTACTAAAATCAAACCCTAAACTAATTGCAGAAAATGAAATGAAATGGAAACCCTAACCTATTGTAAGAAATAAAGTACAAGGAAAGAAACATATTTTAATTGCATAAAGATCATGAACTAAATGTAAAAGAAACCTATATTAACCCTATTTATCACATGTGATGATTTAAACTAACTAAGCATCGAATCTGATTTAGAGAGTGCTAATTGTTGTGTGCATGAATAAATAAAAAATAACTTTTTCCTTTTTATCTTTTTGCTTGAAAAATGTAAATGCTAATCTTGCTTGGTTCTTTGGCACAGGAGACATGTGTGGAGGAAAAGGATTAAAATGGTTGAGATGGCTTGGAGGGAAATTAGGGACTACATCTTGGCTTCTAGTGATGATTTTTCTCAATTCAAACTCAAAATAGGCCACTACAGGTTTTCCTATAGGATGTCTACCGGAAGTACTAGTTCCTAAGGATGTCTATAGGATCCCCTATTTTATTACAAAAATTAGGCCAAAATATTAGGAAGTGGTCTAAAAGGTGGAATGGAGCTTGGGAAATTTTGATAATGGAATAATAAGGCATGGAGGTTGTGGACACCACCCACAACTCAAGAAAGGGCTTCCAGATGGGTAGATTTACTCAATGGAAATGGAAATTTTTTCTTTGGCAACATGGATGGATGAGGCTTGGATGAGGTGAACAAGATGAGGTCTCCCTGCAATGTAGAATATCCTGCAACAACAAACATTATGGTCTACATCTATCGACAAGTTCATCTATACATGGGAAAGATTTATTAAATAACGGAAAATTACTTGGTCTTAAAATCAGAAATTTGAGAACTAGTACACTAGTAAATCTATCAAATTCCTAACATAATCAACATAAATACAATGGGGTAAATTTTGATGTTAAATAATTTTTTTTTTGATCTAATGCAAGTGGAACTAGTTCAAATGAATCTTGTTAGCATGCTCTAAAAAATAGCATAAATTTATTGTTCTTTGCTACAAAGGAGTTCCACAAACCTAGATTTGGGAATAAGATGTCTAATCCAAGTAGATCAATGATTACTATAACCTTCCAAATATTTTCCAAGGATGAGATTATGCTTTTGATCATGCAAAAGGACTTACATCAACCATTTAACCCAATCCTACAACAAAAAATCATTAATACTAAATGCACAAATAGAAAGAAACAAAAACAAGACATGCATGTGAATAAGAAGTGAAAAAAGGGAAAAAAATGATACAAAATGGATCTAACGCTCCTGATATGGCCAAGCCCAAGGAAAATTACATGCCTATGGAGGAGAATAATATTTATAAGCTGAACATGAAACTAATATTCATTATTTTCATCAATACAATTACATCCCTACAAGAAAATACAATGGAGCTACAAAAATATGAGTTCTCTCCACAAAAAGACTAATAAAAATCACACCCTAGAGGAAATTTTGACTTGGTAATTATACAAAATGATTAGGAATCATTCCCCATGAAAGGAGGAATTTTTCTCCACCAAAATCCCTTGATTAGTGGATTTGGTTCCCAATAGTAGGAATTTGCATTAAATGGCAAGGAACACATTCCTAGATTTTCTCAATCATTGGAGTTCCACAATCTGTGCCATAATTCCATAATATATTTTTTATTTTTTATTTAATATTGATCCTCCTTTAGGAGGGAAAACGTCCCTAAGTTATCTCCTCCAAATCTTCATAATTTTCCCAATATTCTCATAATATTCCACAAAAATAAATAATATTAGGCACAAATATTCCATTATTCATAAACCTTCCTAATGAATATATTAAAGTTAAAAATACATTATCTAATGAGAAAAGAAAGGTTAATGTGCTAAAGGATGGTCATAGGCCTTAATTTATGTTTAATTTAGAGGCATGAGCCTTAACTTATGTCTAATTTAGAGGCCCATTACCCCCCTTGCTGAAAGTGTTTCTCATCCTTTGAGCAACTTAGTGACCTCATTGTGCATCATTCATGGCCCCGGTGGCCTCTCTCTTATGCACCCCTCAGTCCTTTCTCTTAAGAATCTTGGCTGTAAGTTCTGCAAGGAGAAGCCCACAAGTCTATTTGTGCATAGAAAAATCATTGTTTCTTGAGACCATTAACTTGTTTACTTCCCCTTATTGAATATGTGTTCTTGAATATTTTTCAGTTTGGCAAGATATTCCACATCCTTATCAACCTTTTGCTACCTTGTTCCACCATTTGGACACTTATGAAGCCTTCAACCCTTTAGATGAGAACTAGGACATCCTGTAGTAATTCTAGTCAAAACTACAAGAAACCCTGTTAAAACTATAGGAAACCCATTTTGAGAATAAATTATAGTCCAAGCGTAAGGTAGGCCCTCAACTTGACTCCCATGACTTTCTCCCATTTCTATAACATATTTAGGCCTTGGGAAAAAGTTAGAAAGAGATTAGAGACCTCTTGGAAAGCCTATTTTCATCACAATAGTTTGAGTTCTGTTTTGATTGTGAATGCCTTATTTCCTTTTGTTGTCGTATTTTCCTCTCTTGTGGCCTAGATGATTTCCTAATGGCCTCGGATTTTTTTGTTTTGATTTGGTCCGTCTTAGGCACTGCCTTTTTTTGGTTTTAGCACCATTTGTTCCTTTCTTCCTTCTTGTAGCAACATTTCGTCTTCTTGTAGTAGCCATTCCTTCTCTTTCAGAGTCTTTTAACTGTATGGTAATGATGAAAATTGATGTATTAGGTTTGTTGGATGATGCTAGGGCTTATTGGGAGTAGTGTAGGTTTGTGAAAATGTAGATGATGCTATGTTTGTTTTTTTTCAAGAATTTTTTAGGGTGAGACAAAATCTAGGGTTTTTTCTTGAAATTATGAAATGAGATGGATGAATGATGGATAGATAGTGAATATGAAGTGGATGGAGGGCTTGGAGTGTTGTGATGACTTGGATTTTGCAAAAAGTTCTTCTTTTAACTATTGTCCTCATTCCTTGAAACCATCACCCTTTATAATTTGACTTTCCAACATTGCATCAGTGAAGGAGTGAGTTGCAATTAACTAATTGAAGGTGGCTTAGACTATTGACCCATCCTTAGCTTATAAAATATCATCTCTCATGAATTAACAACAAATTTCTAACTATAATATGCTCAAGAGAAGAGGTCAAGAATATTGCATACATGTACCTACCTGATGGTTGTTGGAGAGACATGCATGTTGTTGTTGAATTCATGTTGTTGTGCTGCTAATGACTGAGGTACATCTTATTGACTACCTTTTTCTCTTTTGTTAATCTCATTTTGCTAATGGATTTTCTTCTTGTTGATGTGCAGGTGTTGGGAGACCTATATCAACCTTCCTTAAAGAATACTTGACCTTTTGACCCATTTCTCTATCATATTACTTATTGTAGCTTCTTCTCGAACTTCCTATAGAGATCTTGTAGTAATTCATGATAACCTCTTATAGTAGACATTTTTTGTCCATATCTCCCAAATGGTAGAATGAATTGACCTGAAAATTTCTGAGCATGCTTCCATCATCACTATACACCTCCCCATAAATAAATATTAGCCAATGGATGCACAAATCTCGAAAAAAAACTAAAATGGTAGAAGTTGATGCAGGTCATTTTCTTAGAAACCGTGCAGTGGAATTTGCTTAAATTTCTTGGACACGTTACCATCATCCATATGCATCTCCCCATGAAACATCATTTTAAATTGATTCACGGATATCGAGAAAATTAAAAAATTGTTGTAGGTGATGGAGGTCGATTTCTTGGAAACTGTGTACTGGAATTTACTAAAATTTCTTTTGCATGTTACCATCATCCATATGCTTCTTCCCATGAAACATCTTTGAAAATGGATGCATGGTTTTCAAATTATGGAAAAAATAAGTTTATGCTCTATGTATTTTTGTTTCCTGTAGTAAAACAGAGCCTTCTTGTAGTATTTTTGGACAACAGGGAAAATGAGTTGTAGAAGCTTGGTAATGATGAGTGTATGGTGGAAATGTATGAGGGTGATGGATTGGTTTGGCCTTGGTCCTATTGGAGCATTTGAACAAGGAGGAGAAAGTCAAAATTTGACTTCTATTGAATACGTTTGACCTATTTTTTCTTTTGTTGGTGCCAACTTGTTTTTGTTGCTTGCAGATGTTGGAGAGTACATGCATTCATTAGAGAGATACATGAAGCTTTTTTTCCTTTTTTTTCTTCTTGGCCTACTAGTCGCCTGAAGGAGGTTTTCAACTAGTAGGTTTTCCTAAGCACCTCAAAGGAGGTTTTCACCTAGGATCTTTTCTTCTTCTCTTTTTTTTTTTTTCCCAACCCATTGATTGCCTCGTGGAGGTTTTCAATCAATTAGCTAATCTCACACACTTCAAAGGCGTTTTTGACCTGAGATTTTACCTTTTTTTCTCTTATCTTTAATTTTGTTTTCTACCCTACTCTACTTGAAAAACAAAATCACTTTCAAGTATAAGAATACTTCCAATGGAGTCATGTGCACATCAAGATGACTGAAAAAATAATGTGTAGGCTTGCAATATATGATTTGACATGTACCTAGATTTCAAAGACCAAATGATTTGACTTTGATGATATGAAATGCATTTTAAGAAGGGAGTGTTGTTGTGACTTAGTGACTGGCTGGAACCAAGCCTCACTATAATTTTCATGCGCTTGGTTTGATTTCTTATCTGGATCATTCTTCATGTCTTCTTCCACCATGACCTTCAAATATTCCTCTTTATTTTGATTGTTCTCTTGAATACATGGAGGAGTTGATGGTAACCATGAAGGAGCTTTCTTGATCTCTAATTTTGTTGTCTCTTCTTCATAAAATGCAACCCATGATCCTTTGGTATTTTCATTTTAATCTTCTTCTTTTGGATGTAGTCCTTCAATGATATCAAGAGAATCTCTTTCTTGAAATACTCTTCCTGATCTATGGTGAATACCATTTAGCTCAAGAGGATATGTTTGGAAGTGTTGTACCTCAACATTGTAAGTGGGTTGAGCTACTTCGATGTGTGGGTTTTTAAATGGTGGTAGTGGTAGTTGAGTGGCAGTGGATATTGGAGATGGATATGGTTGGGGTTGTTTTTGTGGTGGAGGTGAATGGTAAGGATAACATGGATTTGGGTATGGAGGATATTGAGGAAAATACTAAGGATTTTGTGGATGGCTCCCATAAGTTCCTTGCCAAACTTGTTGCCAAGATTGGTTTTGGGGTTGATATGGCCAATGTTGCAAAGGAAACGTTGTGATCCAATTACTTTGAGATGGATGTGCATAAGCTTGAAATTATGAAATAGGTTCTTGCGTCATACTAGGTTGAATAGGCTACCATGGTCCTCTTAGAGCTAGATAACATAGCTGCATTGGCAATTGACTTGCTCCATTTTCCTCTTGATGAACTTACTTCAACCTTGGTAATCATGGACAATGTTTAACATCATGTGATTTTGCATGGAAAACATAAATATCAGCACCTTCGTTTTCTTCATATTTCATTCTTAACATTTCTTCTTCTTTGGTTAGATTGCTAAGAATTTCTGTTTTAAAATCATTAAACAAATTTCCAAGTTTAGCTTGACTTACCGATCTTGATGCTAGTTTACTTACTCTTGCCTTTCCTCTTGATATGTGTTTACATGTTTCAAAAATTTCTTCAAATGATAGTTGGTATACATCACCTCCACTCATGAGATCAAGAAGATCAATCCACTCATCCCTAATTGTTCTAAGTAAGAGGGTTTTTAGTGTGTCGGATCCTAAATGATGTAGTTTTTCCCTCTTAACATTATACATAAACCTCTCTATTAGATCTTCTAGACTCTCATCTTCTCTTTGATTCATTATAAAGATCTATTCTTTAAGATCATGATCTTTATATTCTTCTAGAAATATATATTTCATATCATTCCATGATATTATTGAATTAGTCCCTATACCCATGAACCATTTAAGAACTCTATCCTTCAATGTTGGTAGAAACAATCTTAGTTTTTGAGTTTTTAATAAGTAACCATAAGATCTGCAAACAATCTCAAATTCAAAGAGAAAGGTTTTAGGATCCTCTTACCTTAGAGCATGAAATTTTGGAAGAAAAGATGGAGGGATGTTCTTCATGTGCACACTAAATTCAATATCTTGAATGGAAATTCCAAGAGGATCTTCCTCATTGTCATCATCTCCATCCATTTCTTATACATTATTTTCCATCTTCTTCTTCTACCTGCAAAAGTTAATGGTGATGTGGCTCTTATTGCACCACGTGATCAAATGGGTGGGTGGGTTAGTGTTGGAGATTTTTTTTTTTTTTTATGATTGAATGAAAACAATAATGCAGTGAACTTTTCTATTTTTGAAATGAAATATGGCTAATGCAATTATTTTTGGTTTTTGCAAAAAAGTAAAAAGAAATGAATCAACTAGGGAAGAGAGCAATGAATACTTTGACACCTCCCCCACAACAGCACCAAAACATGATGAGCCTCGATATTGCAACAAGAATGTTGCAACTCCCAAGGCTACTGAATTTAATTATCAACCCAGGGTTCGTACAAAGTTAAGAGGTATCGACACTATATGTGCAGCATGCAATGTGTCCTTACTTTTATGTCATGATGTAATGGAGTGCATGTACTGATATCAAACCATAAAATGATTGTAGAAAATGAACTAAAATGGAAACCCTAACTTATTGCAAGAAATAAAATACAAGGAAAGAAACATATTCTAATTGCATAAAGATCATGAACTAAATGTAAAAGAAACCTATCTTAACCCTATTTAGCACATGTGATGATTTAAACTAAATAAGCATGGAATATGATGGCTTGGAGGGAAAGTAGGGGCCTAATCCTAGCTTCTAGTGATGATTGTTCTAAATTCTGGCTCAAAACATGCCACTATAGGTTTTCCTAAAGGATGTCTATAGGAAATACTAGTTCCTATAGGATGTCTACAGGATCCCCTGTTTTATTACAAAAAGAAGGCCAAAAGCTTAGGAAGTAGTCTAGAAGGTGGAATGGATCTTGGGAAAGGTGGATAATGGAATAAGGCATGGAGGTGGTGGACACTGCCCAGAACTCAAGCAACAGCTTCAAGATGGGTAGATTTTCTCAATGGAAATGACAATTTTTGCTTTGGCGATATGGGTGGATGAGGCTTGGATGAGGCGACCGAGATGAGGTCTCCATGCAATGTAGAATATCATGTAATAACACACGTTATTGTCTGTAGCTATCCACAAATTCATATATACATGGGAAATATTTATTAAATAACGAAAAATTACTTGGTCTAAAAATCAAAAATTCGAGAACTAGTGATCTAGTAAATCTATCAAATGCCTAACCTAATAAAGTGTAAATGAAATGGGGTAATTTTTTTTTATTAAACAGAATTTATTTTTGATCTAATTCAGGTGGAACCAACTCGATTGAAACTTGTTAGCATTCTCTAAAAAATAGAAGAGATTTACTATTCTTTGCTACAAAGGAGTTCCAAAAATCTAGATTTGGGAATATGAAGACTAATCCAAGTAGCTCAATGACTACTATGACCTTCCAAATATTTTCCAAGGATGAAATTATGCTTTTGATCCTGAAAAAGTACTTACTTCAGCCATTTAATCCAATCCTACAATGGAAAATCATCAATACTAAATGCAGAAATAGAAAGAAACAAAAGCAAGAGATGCAAGTGAATAAGAAGTGAAAAAAAGGAAATAAAATGATACAAAAGGGCTCTGAGGCTCCTGGGATGGCCAAGCCTAAGGAACCTCAGAGACCTATGGAGGAGAAAAATATTTAGAAGCTTAACATCACACAAATGTTCATTATTTTCATGAATACAATTACATCCCTATAAGAAAATAGCTGCAAAAATACGAGTTCTCCCCACAAGAAGAATAACAAAAATATCCCCCTAGAGGAAAAATTGACTTGGTAATTATAAAAAATGATTAGGAAACATCCCCCATGAAAGGAGGAATATTTCCCGCACAAAATCCCTTGATTAGTGGATTAGGTCCCAATACTAGGAATCTACATTAAATGGCAGGGAACACATTCCTAGATTTTCTCAATCATTGGAGTTCCACGGTTTGTGCCATACTTCCATAATATAGTTTTTATTTATTGTTTCTATTGATCCTTCTGTGGTAGGGAACAAGTCCCTAAATTATCTCCTCCTCCAAATCTTCATAATCTGCCCAATATTCTCACAATATGCCACAAAAATAAATAGTATTAGGCACAAATATGCAATTATTCATAAACCTTTCTAATGAATATATTAAAGTTAAGAATACATCATCTAATGCAAAAATAGAGGTTTAATGTGCTGAAGGATGGTCATAGGCCTTAACTTATATTTAATTTAGAGGCATGGGCCTTAATTTATGTCTAATTTAGAGGCCCATCAACTTACATGTATCATTTTTTATGCTTGGTTACATTCTCTTAAGTTTGGTTACATTCTTGGATGCTTGGTTACATGTAACATTCTTGTATGCTCAGTTATAAGTATTGTTCGTTTATGGTTGATTATATGTGCTTATCCATGTGTGTGGTTGGTTATGCATTGGTTATGCATGTTAATGTTTGCATGTGGTCAAGTGTACAATGATGTAATGGTTGTCATCATGCATGAGGTCGTGGTATGTGTTTTTGACAAGGTCATGCATTGATGATTGGACCCTAGATAGAATGATGGTTGTATGGTTATATGCTTATGTATTATGTTTCTATATGTTTTCATGATTATGTTATACATCTATCATGCTGATAATGTTATCTTGCAGACAAGGATCATCCTCGAGCTATACTAAGGTATGTTGGTTTATTGTGACGTGGTTAAGCTGACATGATGTACCTTGCAGGAAGAAATATCAAATGGCTAGAAATATGGTAGACTATAAAGACTCTACCTATTAATCATATGATAGTATGGTGTTGGGAACTCTTCTAATTTGGAAGATACGTTGAGAAGCTTAAAGGAAGAAATAAGGAGTTGTAAGAAATATAATGACAAAATCATACAGGAAGAGGAAAAACTAGTAGAGGTAAATGCAATGAGACTTCAGAGTTTGTAATATTTGTAGCGACAGGGACCACCTCAGATCAACCATGAGTAGGAGGAAACAACTAATGGGGCATATGGTAGTAGGTCGCATGATGATCACAAGTCATATAGAGATGATGTGGCTAGAGATAACACATTGTTGGACACCGCAGATAGGAGAGGGGATAGACACAAGTACCCTTCTATTTTTGGTTATGATAGGTATGATGATCGATATCATTATCATCTATACGTGAGGAGTGATAGGTGATAGTTTGTAGATGAGTTTAAGAAAGAAAAGCCACCAACATTTGATGAAGAGATGAAGAAATCAGAGGATGGAGAAGGATCGTTTCTTGGTATGAAGAATTTATTTAGGTTGCATGACTATTCAAAGAACATGAAAGATATAATAGATATATTCAGTCTCAAAGTTAAAGCAGAAATTTAGTGGGAAAATGTGAAGAATTTCATAGTTATACTAGAGTGGGACTTGAATTGGAATGATTTTGAGTGGCTATTGAAAATGAAGTAGCTATCAGAAAGATACTTTGATGACAAGACAAAGGAATTCTATGAACTAAATATGGGATCTATGGAAAATGATGAGTATACTAGAAATTTCCTGGAGCTACTAATGTATGTGCCTTACCTCAAGGAGGAGAAGGCCAAGATTGAGAGATTCACTAGTGGTTTACCAATGGAATTCAAACACAGGATTGAGTTTGATGATTCTAGATAATTAGAGGAGGCCATTCAGAAGCTAAAGAATTTCTAGGAACAATCGAAGCGCAGATCTAAGACTAAGCCATATTGGAAAGGGAATGTAGAGAACAAAGTAAAATTCAATAAGAAGTGAGTAAGACCACAAGATTTGGTAATAAGGAGAAATTTTCACACCTAAGAGGTTCAATGCATCTAACAGAGGACATGGACATCGATCTGAGGAGCAGAACAACGATGTAGGTTCGAATCCTATATACTGTTGGAATTGTGGAAAATATCATCACAGGAGAGATTATCCAGAAAATCAGAGTGGTAAGCCTCAGATACATAGTGCATACGAAACACAAACTTTTGGGGATGTTGGCCAGAGAGTTCCTCGTATTTATGCAACAGTGGATAACAAACAAGAAAGCCATCAAGCATCTATCATTGAGATGGATGGTAAGCTTTGTGAGAAAGGTATTTTTATTTTGATTGACCGTTGATCTAATTATAGCTATGTTAATATTGAATTGGTGGATAAGTGTGGTTTGAGTAAGGAATTTCATGCATAATCTTGGTTAGTGCGACTGGCTACAGGTACAAAGAAGTGAGTTCATCATTGGGTAAGAGCTTGTGAATTTTATTTGAATGGTATGCCTACCACAACACATTTGAACGTATTACTGCTGAGATCATACAATATGTTCTTGCGCATTGATCGATTGTACCTTCATAGAACCAAGGTGGATTGCTATGACAAGGCCATTAAGTGCTTGGATGACAATGGGGAACCAAGAGTTTTACAAGGAAAGAAGAAATCCACATTAGCTAGGATTGTGACAACTATGCAAGGAAAACGTAGTTACAGAAAAGTGTATGTGTTATTTGCAGTACACATTTCAGTGACAACGGTAAGGAAGTTGAGGATGCATATGTTTTGAGCAGGTATCCATTTCTACAGAAGTTCGAGGATGTATTTCTTGAGGATATTTCATAGTTTCCACCTAACAAGGAGGTAAAATCTTCTATTGAGTTAGTTCTAGGGGCAACTCCAACATCAAAAGCACCTTACAGGATGAGCACACCTAAGATGGTAGAGTTGAAGCTGTACTTGAAGGAAATGCTGGAAAAGGGATACATTAGGCCAAGTGTATCACCATGGAGCACACCAGTATTGTTTGTGAAGAAGAAGGATGGTACTTTAAAATTATGCATTGACTAGAGGTAGTTGAAAAAAGTGACCATCAAGAACAGGTATCCGTTACTGATGATTAATGACTTGCTTGATCAGGTGAAGGGAGCAACAATGTTCTCGAATATTGAACTTAGATCTAGATAACATTGAGTACGCATCAAAGAGGAGGACATTTACAAGATAACCTTCTAGACGAAGTATGGGAATTATGAGTTTGTTGTAGTTTGATTTGGATTAACTAATGCAAGCTACATTTATGTGCTTGGTGAATAGTGTGGTGCATCTATATTTGGATAAGTTTCTTATTGTGTTCATTGATGACATATTGGTACATTATAAAAATTAGTAAGAGCATGTCGAGCATATAGAAACAATATTCAAGTTATTGAGAGAGCATCAGTTGTATGCTAAGCTCGACAAGTGCAGTTTCTTTTAGATTGAGGTGGACTTCTTGGGACATCCTATTTCCAAAGAGGGCATTGTAGGAGATCCAAAAATGGTAAAGGCCACCATGGAGTGGATAGATCCTCGGAATGTAGATGACGAGAGATCTTTCATAAGGGTTGCAGGATATTATAGGAGGTTCGTTAGGAACTTTTCATATATTTCTTATCCTATCACGTCATTGTAGAGGAAAGGTAAGAAGTCTGAATGGAAAAAGGAGTGTGAGGTTAGTTTTGAGTAGCTTAAGCAGTTGTTGACACATCCACCAGTGTTAAATATTATAGATTTGGACAAAGAGTTTGTAGTATGCACAAATCATTGCAAGAAAGGGCTTGGTGGAGTCCTTATGCAGGATGGCTACATGGTATGTTATGAGTTGCAGAAATTGAATGAGCACAAGCAGAACTACCCCACACATGATCTTGAGTTTGCAGTGATTATATATACACTGAGTATGTGTAGACACTATATTCTAGGTATGAGGTTTGCATCGATGAGTGATCACAGTGGATTTCGGTATCTATTTGACCAACCGAATTTGAATGGTAGGCAATCTCGGTGGTTGGCTACAACCCGTGAGTTTGATTTTCAGATAAAGTACATCAAATTCAAAGAGAAAAGAGTGGTAGATGCTCTTAGTGTGTTTTTACAGGTAAATCACTTAGCAACTATAATCTCCTATGGGACAGACTTACAAGATAGTATCTTCCAGTAAGTTCAGCAAAATGTTAGATATATGGAAATTATGCACAGGTCACAGCAGAGTACTATTACAAGTAAAGGTGGTAGTACAAGTACATGTATCGGTGATATTACAGGTACACGTGAATGTGATAGTATAGGTGCAGGTAATGGTACAAGTACAGGTACATGTGCAAGTGCACATGATGTGGACTATTGCCTTACAATAGATGGATTGGTTAGGTTCAGAGGCAGGATATATGTGTTAGATAGTACTGAGCTCAAGAAGGTGATCTTGAGGGAGTTTCATATGAAACCATATTCAAGAAACCCAAGTTATCATAAGATATTGACAACAGTGACGAGATTTTATTATTGTCTAGACCCGAAGAGGGATGCAACAGAGTTTGTGGCTAGGTGTTTTGAATTTCAACGTGTGAAGGTAGAGTGTAAATGTCCAGGTGGACTTCTACAATTGATTATGATTCCAGAATGGAAATGGGAGGTCATTTCCATGGACTTCATCACTGGTTTATTGAGGATAGTGAGACAAAATGATTCCATCATGGTTACTGTGGACATGTTGACAAAGGTTTCTGCGCTTCATTCTAGTGAAGTCTACTTTCTCAGCTAGTGATTAGAATAAGTATTCATCAGAAATATGATTAGATTGCATGGTGTTCCGAAGAAGATTGTGTTAGACAGTGATGAAAAGTTCATTTCCAAGCTATGGAAGGAGTTATTTGTAGGTCTGGGCATAGAGTTGGCCTTCAGTACAACCTATCATCCACAGACAGAGAGGGTCAACACGATATTAGAGGACATGTTGAGAATGTATATGATGCATCAACAACGAAAGTGGGAAGAGTACCTTCCATTGGTAGATTTCGCTTACAATAATGTGTATCAGGAATCTTTGAAGATGAGTCTATTTAAGGTATTATATGGGTGGAGTTTCAATACTCCCATTAGTTGGACTGATCTAGTTAACATGGTGTTGATTGGACTGGACATGTTAGCGGACATGGAAAAGGAGATGCAGGTTATAAAGAAGAATCTAAAGACAACACAATATAGGTAGAAGCGCTATGCAGATCGGAACAGGTTTCCTAAGGAGTTCCAGGTTGGGGAACAAGTGTACTTGTGCATCAAGTCGAAGAATATATCCTTACAGATTAGATCATGTGCCAAGATGGCAGCATGGTATTGTGGACCCTTCAGTGTTATTTTGAGGATTTGGCTAGAAGCCTATCAAATTTCACTACCTCCAATAGTGAAAGCCCATGATGTTTTCCATGTGTCATTTCTTAAGAAGTATTTTAAGGATGTTGATCATGTGACTGATTGATTTGTATTCTAGGTGGAACCAGATGGATAATTCCATTCGGAGCCTCAGTGTATATTGCAGAAAAAGGTGCTCATGCTCTAGAACCAAGAAATCAAGAAAGTTAAGGTGCAATGGAAGCACTTTGGGCTCAATGAAGCTACATGGGATATGGTAGATCAAATGCAACCTATGTATCATTATTTGTTTGCCGATTGAGGTAAAGCAGTTCGGTATGGTGTTTTGGTATATGTCTTGTTATATGACTTGTTATATGTTTTGGTGATGTTTCTATATATACATATGTATATGGATGTAAGTACCACCATGAGAAATGTTATAAGGCTCTAATAAGTCATATGGGTGTCATGTCATTATGATGTTATGTTTGTTATGTTTTCATGTGGGTTTTCTTTTCCGCAGGTTGATCATTGTAAATATTGCATCGAGCTAAGTTATAAACATCCATTGACAGTGTATTTTTGTTACAATAGTTTTGTATTTATAGGTGTTGTTGAACAGTAAGGATGATTTTCCCCTAAGGGGAGGGGTTTTGTAACAACCCTAGTGAAAATTCCATGTAAAAAAGGTTAATAAAGGCAAAAATAATAACCACAGTTGATGGGACACTTATTCCAAGCTGAATGTTCGGCACGACATCCCAATGTGGGTGTTCATTTGGTTATTATGGCTAAAGAAATTGGAAAAGAAAATGACTAAGGATTTGGAAAGGCAAAATGACATTTTTGGCACATTCATTTAAGAAAATAACAGAAATTAGGAGAAAATGGAGGTGAAATGTCACAAGTTTCATGTGAGGAAGAGAATGAAGAAAATAGAGGCCTCATTCATAAAAAAGATTATGAGTATCAGTTGGTAACCTTTTGTTAGTCCATTTTTGGATCTCTCTCATTATTCTCTCTCTCACATACTCTTGGATACTTAGGGTTTTCTTGGAGCGCTCTTGGAGGGTGTCACATTCTTTGATTTTTGGAGCAAGAAGGAAAAGGAAGAGTAGGAAAGCACAAGAGGACATTAGGATCAACAACTACAGTGGATTTTGCTTGCAGGTACCAATTTGTATGTATTGTTCCCTCACTAGTTTTTGCATGCATGACATATGCATGTGGTTTGTTGGTTCATATCTGTCATTGTCTTGGAGGATGCCTGAGATCGACAATGGATTTCCTAGCCTTTCCATTTCCTGGATAGACATGCTGATTGTGGATTTGTTTTCCTTGTTTTTTTTTTGGTTGGTTCTCATGTTTCCTTAGCTTGGCTTGAGTTATTATTCCTAGAAGCCTTGGTTGGACAAATGCCCTAGAAGTCCTGTAACAAATTAGGTTGCATTATTAGTCCTGGAAGCCTTGGTTGGAAAAATTCTCTTGAATCCCTTGGTTTTTTGAGTTACTAGTCCTAGAAGCCCTCATTGGAGAAACACTATAGAAGTCCAATAAAACTTGTGGGTTGAGTTACTAGTCCTAGAAGCCTTCGTTGGAAAAATGATCTGGAAGCTCTACAAGTCTTGGATAGAGACCAATCTCATGATGGTTTTTTTATATCCAACCATGAGGTGGAATAAATGTTTGATGGGTTGATGTGGATGGCCTCTAGAAGCCCTGGATGGTTTTGGATTGATGTGTTCTATGAGATCCCATATTCATTCTTGGAATATGGCATGGGGGTGAGTGATTGAAGAGATATTTGCCTTAGCCATTCTATGGTTGGGTGGAATGTGGAAGTCCCATCCCGAGTTTGGATTTTCATCATCAATATGAGGTTCTTTCTCCTTCTAATTCTATGAGTATTATACTGGTTATATGTGGGTTATATGGTTGTCATTTCATTGGTATTTCTACTCCTATTATGATCATTATATTTATATTTTATGATAGTAGCTATGTATGGTTCTCATCATGTTTTTACTTGTAAATGATTGAAAAATGTATCTATGACCTACTGGATGAAATGAAATTTGATGCATTGAGGCATCAATGTTTCTTAGTGATTCCCAACTAAGTATGAGACCCCTATGCTCAGATCTGTTATTTACACCTTGTGGTGAAGTAAAAGTATGAGTGTGGACACAAACGATTCCTTTAGCCTGATAATGGAAATAGCCACAACCGATACATTCTATGGAAGATATCCTTAGGTTAGAACCAATTAAAAAGGCCTACCTTTTAGTATGCTTATCGTGTTTGATGATGACCTCGCTTGCTCACTCCAACTATCTCTCATTTCCTTTTTCGAACACCTAAAACAAATAAAAAACAACAAGCAACAACCGTGATAGTAGACATTGTAATTCAACCTACTTAACAAGTCAAGAAAGATTAAGCCATAAACATGTAAGATGAAACACTATGTAGGAAATTAATAGATAGTTGCATATATATTGAATCAAGAAGAGATAACAACCATTGTCTTGGCGTTGTCGTTCTCCTCCAACAAAACGAGGTTCCCACACACTTCCGTTAGAATTCCATGATGGCCTCAATAATGATAGTTTTAAGGATTTTCCCTTTAGGATTCACACTAAACCAAATTCACACTTCTCCCTCACACAACCATAGAGCTACAACTATGAATAGCTTGTTGTTTACTCCAAACTTAATTAGCACTAACACACCAACATTAACACTAGCTTGTGCTTGAGAAAAATGGAGGTTTATATAGCATGAATTGATGGGAGATGGATCCTCTTACCATGGGAAAATGTATTATCTCTTGAGGTAGTTCCATCCTTATAGGGAAAATGAGTCCAAAATGACATCCTTGACCACATTTGGCCAAACCATTTAGTAGACCTATGTTACGAAGCTTCTAGAGCTCGAAGCTTCAGCTCCTTATTTAAAAAACTTTCTATAAGAGGATTGACACGACTAGAACAAAGCTCAATCGCTCTAGTCGGTGCTAGGGACATGGTTAATCCTTGCATATCAGCATGAGGAGGAAAAAGGTCATTAGCACCAGTCTTGTAACTAGGAAAAACAGAAGATTTTGGGGAAATGGTGCAAAAGTGAATTGTTCTGCTCATGAAGAGGGACACAATGCAGCTACTCCCACAACTCCTTGACATATGAAACTACTGCTACTAGCTATGTGTCTGGATCTTATGGATATGTTCCCGCCTTCGCTACTGGATCAATAAGGTAAACTGACCCTGCTGCTTATGGTGTTGGTGCTAGATCTACCGAAGCTATTGGCTCTGTTCCTATTTATGATGACTTTACTTGTGCCCTAGTTGCTTTAGGCTCTGCTTCTAGAACTAAGTTTCTTCATGAAGGGAAAGCATGTAGGATTCACTGTATAGGTCCTCCATGATCAAGGAATGAGGAGTATAGGGACAGTGACAAAATTTTGTGTAACAGATGCGCCCTAAAGCATGAAGGCCGAACTAGAGTGAGGGATGAGATGCTTTATGAATCAGTTCGAGGAAATGCAATATATCATTGGAAAACCTACAAGAAAGTACATATACATATACATAACTGAAAACTTTGGCAAATGATACATGAATCATGGTTTGGACACAACCATCCAAAGAATTATCATGTAAATGGATCTAGGTATGGGTGAAACCATTCTATAAAGAGGATCATATTGAAACCAAAGTATGGTTGCAACCATCCAATAATGAGAAGGATCACATATGAGAACTCATGGTATGGTCGCATCAATTCATCTGAAAAAGACATGTATATCAAAATAACCATGTCACATCACTTCGCAACCTGGACTTTTATGATCTGAGTCCAGGTCCTTGCGCTCCAACATGACCTGATCAAAGTACAAATCCTAACATGTGAATAGATGTGTTGACGTCAAACATGCTAGAAAGTTGCTTGATTACTAGTCAATGATGTAAACTGTTAACAAGCGCGAGAGAAACCAACAATAATGACAATTGTCCTCAAGGTACTATCAGCATAATCCACAGAATGTGAATAGAGGAAATGAATAGAAACACCTATGAAATTACTCGATTGAAAGCCAATGAGGTGAACTTGTCATCGAGCATGAAGAACTCACCATTAGGGCATGCAAGCTCTAAGGTATTGGAAGGGAGTCTCTCGGTCAACTCCCCGGCTAATGAGTCGAAGTCGACTGGAGGTGATCATGTTGAAGGAGGGCCATAATGTATCCCACATCATTGATGTGAGACAAAGGGATGCAAAATGATTTTGGATGATACAAAGAATCAGAGGTAAGTGTAACTGCAGAAGGACAACTCTTGAACATATCGGTGAGACAACTAGAAATTTGGAAGCTTTTGGCTCCATAGGATTGGTGGTCATGATGACGTGGCAGAGATCAAAATGGAAGGAAAAAATGAATGCGCAACCCAGGAAGGTCAATGATACAAAGGGGGATATCCCAACCTAACACGAAGCAGAAAGTGTCATGTTCAAGAGTGAGTTGCCACCGCAACTGATTACATCTCCAAATTTCGCCCCACCATTTCTGGTAGGTACCACAATTATTTTTTAATTGCAAACTTGAAGGGGATAACATATGCTTGCACTGTAAGTTCATCCTTCAGACGAATCCGATCTAGTAGGTTTAATGAGCCTTAGGAAGGAGAATCTCATGTTCATCATGGTGACGAATCTGATGTCGTTTAAATTTTTAACGAGTCCGACAAAGGTGTAACTTGGTATATTTTTCATGTTTAGAGAGTTTGAAAATGACATGGAAAAGAAAACTTCACATGATCCCTTTTGGTACATTTGTGTCTCTCGAGCCTGAAAAGGTAGAAAATGACAATTGAGAGAATTGCTTGACCACTATTAATAAAGTAGCTTTTTCGTAAATAGTGCATCCCAGCCCAAAAAGGGGTTAAAATTATACTGGGCGCACGACGTTTCACATTCGTTAACGAGTATGAAACAATAAGGGCTCGACTATGTTTTCATTTTTAAAGGGTCAGAAAAGAGCTTGAAAGCAGACCCCCCATTTTATTCTCTCTTACGAGTGAAAGGCGAAAAATACTTGGCAATCTTTTCATATGAGTTTTACAAGTTGAGAAAAGAGTCGAAATGTGACTCGACATCATCATCAAGCATTCATCACCTGTTGTTGTGCAAAAAGGTAAAGTGCATTATCCAATTCTTTAGGAAAAATAGGTCAAAACATTTAGGAAACATAATATTCCATGAAAAACAGAATAAAAGGGAGGAAAAGTAAATATTTTCTTACCATTTACTATTTTACGTTGCTCTGAAATACTTTTTACTCACTTCTTCCCTAATTGGTTGGTAGCAAATTGCAGGAGATCTGGGAGGTCATTCGCCGAGCTGCCAATTACAAGTAAGAACCAAATCCCTAGCCTTCATTTTAATACCATTTTTTCTTGCTTTTAACCATTTCTGGGGTTTTTGAAGGAGGATTTGTCAAACATTTTTCACCCTCAGTCAGCGCAACCTCCGGGAATGGAATTGTGCCTACCGAGGGTAATTAAAACAACCTATCACATCGTCGGCACAACTATTTTTAAAACAGGCATGTCGGCACTGTGAATAGGGAAAAAACTTGTTTCCCCTCAACACCATCATTAGAATCTGAAATTCATGGGCCAAAAATGATTATTAACTTAAATATATGGTTTTTGTAGGAAAGGATCACCGAAAATGGTAGACTGGAAAGAACGTGAGCACAACGATGTGTACACCCAGGGACTGAATGATCCAAATTTCTTGAATGCTTTGAGGGACTGTGGGCTTCTCAAATTATTTCTCACAATAGTGATGCGGGCCCAACCTGAGCTGCTTCAGTATCTCATTAGTCTCTGGGACATAAATTGGGAAATATTCATCATTGGTGACCAGGAGTTGGGGTTAGAAACTTCAATCATATATTTCATCACAGGACTGTCTCGGAGAGGGGAACTAGTCAACTTATATGGGCCACAACCGATTGGGGAAAGCATATCCATGTTCCTTGCCGAACATTGCCCTGAAGCCCTAAAATCCAAGGGTGGCAAGGTTGAGATTGCCACTGTCTGAGATCTGACACTGAGAGTGTTGTTGTTGACTATCAACAGAGTGGTGGGGTCCCAAGCAATGCATGAGACTAAAAAGTTTAAATTCCTATATTCCATCGACAATAGAGCACCGACGATCTTCAATTGGGTGGAAGCCATGAATATCAACATAAAGTGCCAGCTGAACAAAGCTAACGCATGGAATTTGAAGAATTTTTGCTTTGGATCCGTACTAGTGACCTTTTCCTTAGAATGGGTGTCATTGTTCCGTTATCGGTTGATTGAGGTAGGTCCTTCCATGCAACGTGACCCGTGGATGGCCCGCTAGAGTCGTTTGATGCCCAGGATTACTGGGGGCTAGCACATGTCGTACATGCCTGCCTTGCTTTCATGGGTACGATGACAGTTGATCATCATGGAAGACTGTCTATATAGTGGCACTAACTTTTGTGGAGATCTGGACATGCCGCTACTAGATGGAGAGGATTTTGACGATGAAGGTAAAAAATAAATGTTTTAATTTTTGTGTTTTTTTAATTGTTTCTTGATATATATGCGTTTATAACATGTTGATTTGTTAATGCAGATGTTGGACTAGAGTTTCCTCCTGGGATGTCCCCAATAGCCAGGCGTGTCGCTCGCAAGTTTGATGTTGTTGTTCCTTATCAGGAGGGGAGTGACAATGAGGAGGAGATCACGAGGAACCTTGAGGGGTTAACTTGTGGTATCCTATAGTATGCTTGGGAGGGAGACATTCCTTGCCAGTACCAGAGACACATGGTGGGAGTAGTGGATCGGATTCACCGATTGCTGACTCGTGTTACATGAGCCATGTCATGCTATCATGATCACCTCGTTGATTAGTTCCTAGCTCCAACATTTACATTTTCGAGGCCTGTGTGCCATAGATATATGAGGTCTGCGAGCCACTGATGTTATTTTGGACACACATATTATTTTTTGGGGTTTTGATGTATCAAACATTATCACCATATATATATATATACATATATATATGCTGATTTTCTTGATTACTATGGTACAAATGATTTTTTTATATTTTCATATGTTTCGTACATGTCTATCCAACACATAATTAGATAATGCATCTGTCAATGTATTCATGTGTCTAGGAATATGATGATATGTAATATAATCAAAATGACTTTCCAGTAGACAAATATAGAGATACATTCTCAATATATGAGGGTTTCTAATGGAATATTACCTGTTGAGTTGAAGGATGACAAGCTGTGAATCCAGGTTGACAGCCAACTCTTGAATGTCAATAGAAATGGCTTCCGACAATAGTTCGATGCCTGCACTGTATTCAACAATGTTTTTAGTTGTGCGACCTAAACAGATACCTTGAAGATCAATCAACTCACCGTTATGGTCATAAATAGCCCATGCCGCGGATGATAGGTTCCGGGTACTACAACAAGCATCATCACCGAAACTGATGTGCGGAGTCACAAACATCTGCAAACCAAGGAAAACATAGTAAATAGGAAAGTTGCTTGAAAAATAACACACCAAACCACATTGCACAAAAAACAATGAAACACTAATGTACATAGGTAGCCATGCAAGATGACCTAACCATAGTACTTCTTGAGAGAGTCCATGCTCAGACTCAGGTAATTGATCAACACAGATGGCCACCAGAGTTTTATTGTTGCATTGACGAGTAAGTATCGACTCAGCCAAATAATAGAGTAGAACTCATATAAGGTTGTGCCCCCATGTCCCTTAGGCGAGGGAGGGTTACGAGTCAAGTAGCAACCCCATTGCGATAATGAGCAATCAGTAAGAACTCAGGGAGGGAGAAAAACCCTGAATCCATGAAGGGATAAAGGTGACCTTAGTTGAAATATCTTGATAATGTGAGGTGAGACTGACATGTCAATAGGTAGTGGAGAAGAGAACTCTTTGAGACTGGTAGACACGACCACTGGGTGAGGCAGGAATGAGGAACGATGATGAGTATCATTCTAAGCTGTTCCTCAAGAGACATGACTTTCATGATAGCTTCCTCAGCAAGAAAAGTCTAGGCTAAGGGATCAAGAGATTCTAAAGCACCAAGCCATGGGGATTGAGAATACATATCGAGATAGGTCTTCGAAACAGAAGAATCAGAGGACGCAGAACTTGAGGCCGAAACAATCTCCACATAATTTATTTCGGCATGAATAAGTGACATAACCTCGCCCCAGGTATCAACAAGACTTGGTGAAGGTATGACCCAAGGGTCGGATTTGACTGAGATCATGTTGAAAAATGCAGCATGAGAAGGTGGGGGTGGAAAAATTCCCATTAAGACATAATATTTAAAATTAACTATCACCAGACTCTCATAGGGAGCACCAGTCTGCTTGACATATGGAACATTTCCATCTGAGGAGGAAGAGGCAAAGAAGGACAGCTGGTCGATAGTGACAATCTCCCCTTGATGGGGAAAATGAATCACACAGAACAGGGAGGATGCTACAACATGCATAGCATGGATCCAGCTCCAGCCAAGTAGAAGATTATAATTGAGATTAACATCAACAATCTCTACCTCGAATTGTACTGTCTTTCCCTCTAGACTAATGGAAAGGTTAGGTAAGACATCAAAGGGTCACGAAATGCGCCCATCGAAAGCTTCCAAAGTGTTCAGGGATTGGTTCAAAGCAAGAGAACCAATGGCCTTCTAGCATGCTATTGACATGATGCAGGTGGAAGCACCTTCATCGATGACAATCTTGTAGATGGTATTCTCATTGATTATTACCTGAATAAGAAAGGAAATCTGATGAGGTAGATGGTCTAGGTAAAAAGGATTACTAGGCAACCGTGAACTGCATAATACCTCTCGACGAACTGAGAGCTACGGGCAGGCGATCTCCTTGAATGTTGTGTTCGGTGTATTGCATTTGCAAAGCAGCGGACTCAACTTCCTATGGATAAAGGATTGTAGCCTAGAGGGATCTCTTGTTATATACTCAATGGCACGGGGAGCAAAAATGCGTACTAGCACTGTCTAGTGCCAAATCTAATGACAACTGGTAGGTTTAAAGATGTCGAAACATGTGTCTATCCTAGACCTTCTAGATGTGATCGTTAGATTTCAAATGCACCTTAGGTTAATTGAGTTCGTTTTAAAGTTTATCTTGAGTTATGTCTTATTTTTTAGGTCAGTTGTCTCAAAAAACCCTAAATGCAACTAAATGAGACAAGACCCTTTCAATTCGATGAATTGTATACACTAGACAAGGTAGAAAATACACAATCAAATGCAAACAACTAAGCAACCAAAAGAAAAATGATTTTTCACTACTTCACTTTTTGAGAAAATAAACTAAGGAAGAATACATTCCAATTCCTAATTTCCTCACAAGTACATTTCTAACAGTTCCTTAAAAAGCAAAGAGATTTGTTTTTCTTTTCAAATTCCAATGCAATCATAGTCTTCAATGATGCTAACTACCGTAGCATACTAATGCAGCAAACTAGAATTTTATACTTTTCATGAAACAACGAAATAATTTTTTTGCATACAACACTTCAATGAAAATGTTTTCGACACAATTAGCTCTTCAAGAAAATGAAAACATGAAAAGAGAATCTCTTTCAGACTAATGAAACACCAACTTTACCAAAAACAAGACAAGCAGTGTGATCCATGCCGGAGAAGAAATGTTTAGACAAGCAAATGAAAATTTTTCAAACTTGTATAACGGGGGTGAAAGTCATAGCAGGACCGCAAATGAAATGCAAGGAGTAAATGAACCAACAACTTGACTTATTGAGTTCACAATTAGCTGAATGTATGAAAATCTAGATGGCCTAGTGCCACTAACCATCCAATGACCCAAGAAATCAAGCGGAAAGATGACAAATCAACAAGCAAACAAACCAAATGAAAAGCATCTTTCTAGTCAGGGACAAAATGGTCTAAAAGGCTTATAGGGTCGAAATCATGAGAGAAAAACACACTGGCTAGGATTTGGGAACAACCCAAATCTTCACTTACAGGCATCTACGTTACTACCCAACTGACAATAAGTGCCAGAAGGGGGTCGACGCAACTATTTCTCAGCATATCATGCTAATCGATGTGACTGTCAACGAATTAAGCGCGTTGAGCGAGGAAGACAAGAATTTTTTTTTTTTTTAAAGTTGGGAAAAACTTCCTACTATGAATTTCAAATTCAGACTAGTAAGAAAAGGAAAAAAATAGAACCAAAGGAAAAAAGTGGAACTAGAAAATTTCACACAAAACCATGAAATCCCAAACAAACGAACAGAAGGAATGGTTCCCTAGCGAAGTCTCCAATTTGTGGTGAAGTAAAATTATGAGTGTGGACACAAACAATTCCTCTAACCTGATAATGGGCCTAGCCACAACCAATACATTCTATGGAAGATTTCCTTAGGTTAGAACCAATTAAGAGGGCCAACCTCTTAGTATGCCTATCCCATTTGATGATGACCTTGCTTGCTCGCTCCAACTATCTCTCATTTCCGTCTTTGAACATATGAAACGAGTACACAACAGTAAACAACAATAGTGATAATAGACAAATTGTAATTCAACTTACTTAACAAGTCAATAGACGTTAAGCATAAACATGTAAGATGACACATTATGTAGGGAATCAATCAATAGTGTTGAAAATAATACTGAGAGGGGGGGTGAATCAGTATTATCTAGTCATTTTAACAATTCTTCCTTATTTATACTTTGAATTATTTTTGCATATCAGTACCATAAAACAATGAGCATGAACAAGAAAAACAGACAGTCACATCAAAGAACACCAGATATAAGGTGGAAACCCAATGTGGGTGAAAATCACCTGCTGTAATATGTCTCTATCTTCTTTCAAATTAGAAACTCCTTTTACAATGGTCTTGTACTGCTGCAGTCCTTTACCAGTACGCAGGCTGCAACCTGCAGAGAGCTACAACTCTCTCTCATTTTCCAGTGTGTCCTGGAAGGGAGCTACAACCCCCTACTTCTTTTCTTTCAAGGACCACTTTTCATAAATTTTCAAACTGGATCCATAAATATCAAATGATCATCAAGTGCCAGTAAGTCACCCTGATAACCAGATCCACAATAACAGAAAACTAAATCCAGAACACCTTCTGTGGCGTCTCCTGTGGCGCCTCCTGCGGTGTCTCCTGCGGCGCCTCCTACGGCGTCTCCTGCGGCGCCTCCTGTGGCGTCTCCTGTGGCGCCTCCTGTGGCATCTCCTACGGCGCCTTCTGTGACGTCTCCTGCAGCGTCTCCTGTGGAGCCTTCTGCGGCGTCTCCTGCAGCGCCTCCTGTGGCGTTTCCTGTGGCGTCTCCTGCGGCGCCTCCTGTGGTGTCTCCTGTGGCACCTCCTGTGGTGTCTCCTGCGGCGCCTTCTGTGACGTCTCCTGCGGTGCCTTCTGTGGCATCTCCTGTGGCGCCTTCTGCGGCGTCTCTTGTTGCGCCTTCTGCGGTGTCTCCTGCGGCGCCTCCTGTGGCGTCTCCTGCGGCGCCTCATGTGGCATCTCCTGCGGCGTCTCCTGTGGTGTCTCCTGCAGCGCCTCCTATGGCTTCTCCTGTAGTGCCTCCTGTGGCATCTCCTGCGGCGCCTCCTGTGGCGTCTCCTGCGGCGTCTCCTGTGGCGCCTTCTGTGGCATCTCCTGCGGTGCCTTCTGTGGCATCTCCTGTGGCGCCTTCTGTGGCGTCTCCTGTGGCGCCTCCTGCGGTGTCTCCTGCGGCGCCTCCTGTGGCGTCTCCTGCGGCGCCTCCGCACTTCCGCAGTTGCCGCGCTCGAGAGATCACCCTTCACAGATTCGTTTTCCACTTCACTTTCATATAGATCGAGCTTTTGAAACAATAACCCAATATTTCAGATCTTAAGATATTCAACCCAAAAGCATACACAAGCCAAATAATCTCCTTTGCTTTATATAGGCAAGCTCTTCCTCAAATCATGGACCAATACCACGGGCCAAAACCATAACAAACCAATACCATCAACTCAATACTAGGGATCAACACGTCTGTCGAGATGCCATGGTCCAAAAACCATAGTTTCAAATTCCAAGGACTAACTACCATGGACCAAAGGTAAGTTTTCCCACATGAAATAAACTTTTCTCCATAGGTTCAAATTCCAAGGACTAACTACCATGGACCAAAGGTAAGTTTTCCCACATGAAATAAACTTTTCTCTGCATTAAATTCCGTGAACTTTTCTCCACATGAAATAAACTTTTTAATTCTCATCATATTGAGAGCCATGCCATGGGTGTTGCCATCAAGTACAACACTTTAGCCATAATGCCAACAATCTCCCCCTTTGGACTTGATGGCAAAGCTTACTTGTGAACTGTCATCTGATCCCTTTTTTTTGTCCGGTAACCCATGCACTCTGTCACATCTGATATTTCTTCTGTAGATTCATCTGAATGTATACAAGTGACATGATCTTCTATGAGAGGGTTGCCATCAAGTACAACACATGCATCATAATGCCAACAATCTCCCCCTTTGGACTTGATGGCAACAACACCAAGTCACTCTCCCCCTTTGACATCAAGGGCAAAGGGTTATGCTCCCCCTAAGAACATGCTCTCCTTGACTATAAACCAAATCTGTTGAAGTCTCTGAATGAACTCCCCCTTTGTATATGCCATGGTGCTCCAATCTGATAATGCTCTTTCTGAAATATCTGCTCTACTATATAGTGTTGTTCATGCTAAAACTCCCCCGACTGTAAGCAAGGTCTGCAAAAGATGTTCTACAAGAAGAACATGACTCTATATATCATAAATGACCTTCCTATCACCAAAAGACTCA
>APFE031258713.1:5661-20178 GCA_000404065.3 Pinus taeda
AGTCGGTGTAGGCCTATCATCACCTATACCAGCTTCCTAAGCAAGTCTTAAACCTCAGCTCTTCAAAACAAGCTTGAAAAATGAGAGAAAGACATCAAAAAGGCAATGTAACTCTAGTTCCGCACTTTATCTTACTTTTGCCTGCGGGCCCGCACCTTTTGTTCAAGTTATATGTGTACTTATATGCTCTATATGTAAAGGGGAGGGTGGGTACCCCTGTAAAAGTCAAAAGGCGCAATCTTTATCTTAAAAAACTCATCTTGGGTTAATTCTAGAGTTTTCTAGAAGAATTTATTACGTGGATTGTTCGCTCCAAATGGTTCATGCATCCCATCATAGGAGGAACTAATCCCTTGTTGAGAGGAGCTATCCCTTTGAAGGAGGATTCTATCCCTTTGAAGGAGGAGCTGGTAAATGATCTCCATTGCACTATAAATTGGGGCATTGGGTCAGTGGCCAAGGAGGTTAGAAGCTGAACTTTTGAGGGTAAATGCTAGTGCAATCAAGACTTCCTATTTGAGCTTAAGAGGAGAGATCACATACCTTTTTGGCCCCATTAGGGAGAGAGTGAAGCTTGTCAAAGTAGAGGAGACTTCTTGTTGGACCCTGGAAGGAGCTTGTACAGCGTCAAGGCAAAGGTTGTAAGGTTCTTTCCTTTTAAATTAATACAATCAAGCTCATTTTTATCAACAAGTATCTTATGCTATTTGTTTCATGGAATCCTTGACTTTCATGTTAAATATGTTTTATAATATTGGATATTCAGGTGCTATTTAATCGTTTGCCTTGTTTGTGCTTGCAGGTATGCGACGAAGGAACTTATTTGGATCAAAGGAGCGAAGGCATCTCCAAACTTGCGTTGGACATGAGGTAGGTCCTTAAACACATTTGTTTGCATTATTTATAAAGCACATTTAGAGAAAGATAGTGTCTGGTTGGTTTGTTTGTCATTAGGTCTTCATTAGATTCTAGGAAGGTCTGTCTTGTCCGCAAGATCGACTAATTCCGCGTGACACCGTCCAACCTAACATAGGGTCCAAAAGAAAAATTTTCTGGGGCGTTTCCCCAGACCCCATAAAGTGGGGTTATGGGTACCCCTGAAACCCCTTGTGACCTCCCCCCCCCTCCCCCTCTAACCCCCGGTTAACTATGTGGGCTAGTCGTGGAAAGAATATAACACAACCCAACAATAAAGAGAAGTTTTATCTAAATTCTGTGAATCTGTTCTTTATTTACTACGTGTTTGATATCAATTGCTAATGTACAGTTTATTTACTATGCCCACTTGTATGAATGGTGAATATTGTTAAGTATAATTAAAGCAAACAAATAAGCTAAGTTAATCAACTAATATTGGATGATTAGTAAGGACTTGGGTAATAACATTGTTTGGCCCCTAAGTAGGGTTGTATGAAGGTAGTATCTCAGGCTACGAGGTACAGGAAAGTACGCGTAGCAATGTGCGTAGCTGCAGACCACTTGGAACCATCAGACATCTCCAAGGTGAAAAAACCTGGTTCTAGCACCCTCCCATACTACTTCGGGTGAGACCTCAGTCCGTGCTCCGTGGACTGTTACTAAAAGGGCCAGTAGTACCAGTATTTGTTTGGATAAAACACCTCTAAACCTAGGTCAGGCCCCAATTAGCCAAAAAATGGTTCTGTTACCAGGACCGGGATTCGCATAAGGGATGTCTGATATCGTGTCATTGGAATCCAACAAAGAAAAAAATTGAAGGGTGGTTGGATAGAAAGATTCATGAGTTCGCATCGTAGGAAAATAGGAATTTGTGAGTATCAAAGGAACAACGGTTAGAGCAATACTTATATATGGAAATCCACAAAATTTTCTTTGCATCCTTCCACTCTGATTATATGAGCGGATCCCGAAGCTAGCAGATAGTTGGGGAAGGTGTAGGCTCGTTAAACTGATTGTGTGGACTCCAGAATTGGTGCACAAACTAGAAGCATCAGAAGATAAAATCGCGCGCACTATGGACCATTAGCTTGATCGAATTATAGGAGGGTTTATCACCAATTTCGCAGTAGACAAAACCATCAGCTACATCGAGGCAGAACGACGCTTCCTCAAAGGAACGTGAGGTAAGTGTAGTAAATCGTTGAACACCTAGATTAAAATGCTCTTGTGTGAAAATCGAGTTATGCAAATAAATTGATGTTTCAGGCTACGTGAAGTTGGAGGATCTATAGAAATGAAGGTAGAGTAGAGATAGAAAATAGCCCCTTGAATTCGTCACGGCGGGAAAGTGAGGAAGAGCTTGCGAAAGTTTCTTTGCGAAGCGCGATCAGTCTAATAAGGTGGTGAATTCCACACATACCACCCCCACCTATACTGCCACCAGTTTCACTATCGTCACCCCCATCTCCACCCGCACCATCTCTGCCACCACCATAGTTCAATATGGTGACCGCGATAAAATTTTCGGTGTTCAAAGGAATAGGGAACGAAGATTTGGATCAATTTTGTTTCGTAGTAAAGGCTGTATGGGAAGCACAAGGAGTCGTGGATGACAATATAAAGAAGGCAACATTGGTAAGTGTGTTGCAGGATCACACATTGACATGGTACATTAAGAATTCTAATGACCATCCAAACGCGGGGATCGCAGATATCTAGGCCACGCTAAATGGGGAATTTATCAGGCCAAATTGGAGATACAATCGATTATCAGTTTTAAGGAAATCGCGATGCTTCCAGGCGATACCACATGGGATCTGGATCGCATTTAAGGACAACACTATCACAGTAGAAGTTATCCACCCAGGCCGAAGCTTTGGATATTTCAATGAGACTACATGAGACCCCAATACAAGATCCTAGCCTGCGAGTACAACAAATCGACACACAACTGCAAAATTTGTGTCTAGAAATGTAGAGTATGAAACACAACAGGACAACTCGCCTAGAAGTGCACAAGGAGGTATGGTGCATAAAATGCAAAGGCCAGGGGCATGACAAGGACAATTGTTCAGTCTTTGTGAACTACTTTGCGGGAAGAGGGTCAATGCCATTAAGACTAGAGGCACAAGCAGGACCGAGTGCGATTCCTGCATTATGGTGCGCGATTTGTCAGATAGGAGGAAAACACACTGCAAATAATTGTCACCTATTACAGAAGTATACGCAGACGTCCCATCAGTTGTTCTATAATTTTTGCAGGTCGGTAGGCCATGATGAGCGCACCTGCAGAAGTTACGAACTAACGATGGATCAAACTCCTGCATACAGAGTGCAGACCAGAACGTGAGCCCTCGATCCAAATGCAAGAATGACGCGCACTGGATTTAAGGGCGCGGATGAGGTCGAGGTCGAATGGGACCAGGATTGGGTCGCAGATAGCTGATTTGTTACAATTGCGGAGGGCCAAGGCATTATGCCCACGATTGTACAAATCTATCAAGAGCATCATGTTTATGTTGTACGCAATTTGATCATGAGATGGAGGACTTCCCTACACTGATAGTGAGGTTGCGCAATAAAGTAATACTCCAGCCTCCCCGGACTTAGAACCTACAAATGATGAGGTTTGATTCGTGCGAAGAGGACCCGAATGTAAACATCATGTTTCGAAGTGGTATCACGATAGGAGATGACAAAGGTAAGCAACCTGAAGAAAGTGTGTGGGTTCACAAGGCTCCTACAAAGGAACCTGAATTTGATGTGGAGCACACGAAGGAGACATTCATGGAAGCTAAGAAGAGCTTCATGGAGGTCTCCACTTCAAGTAGTAAGGATCAAATAGAACCAGGGATGGATCCTTCAATGCTCACTACCTTTCTGGAGACATACATGAAGTTGTCATGTGACAACAACACTGTGAAGGGACTACATGAACTCATCACTAGGTGCACTGGGTAAGGAGAACCATGCGTAGTTTAGAAGCTCAGAAAACACACATCACGAACAGGAAGGGAAATGAGATTGACTACGCAAATTGGAGAATATGAAATGGATCGAGTGATTTTGGATATAGATCGAACGGGAATGTACTACCAAAGTAGACATGGGAATGCATGGAAAGGCCCATGTTGCAATGGTCCCTTATTCAATTGTGAACGGTGAACCAGCAGAAGATCCTACCGATGGGGAGATTAAAAGGAATAATAGTAAAAATCAAGGGATCGAAAGCACTTTCAGATTTTGAGGTGATAGATATTATCGAGGACAACAATCCCTATCCTGCACTACTGGGAATAGATTGGGCCACTGATATGAAAGGAGTGATAAACCTAAAGAAGCACAAAATTATTTTTGAGAAAAATTCACTACACGTAGTGGTACCTTTAGACCCTACAAAAGGACTGCGCTACATAGAGCCAGTGCATGACAACGAGCTACATTGTATCTACAAGATAACCGCTCAGGAACAGTATTGGGTAAATCCTACAGCAGATGCTAGGATTTCGTGGGAGCATGAAAGCTCCTGCACATCAGATCCGAATGAGGAAATAGAACGATGGCAGAACCGGTTACATGAGGTAACCACACTCAATTGCAACATGATGGTAAGATCATTGCATTGTGTGACAATAGAGGTAAGGGATCTGTCTATGTATGATGGTTTGACAATGGTTGATGAATTCCTGGACAAATTTGAAAGTGAAGTGCCAGAACAGCTGTGGTTCGATGCTCTGAAATGGGCACTGTGCACTACACCCACAAGGTGGTGGGGTACGCATCAAAGAATCTTTGAGGACTGGCGCAGATGCAGAAGGATGGTGTGCCTACGGTTTGGGAAACCGCAAATATGGCTAGGAAGCAAGTATGACAGACGAGATGATCCACGTACACACATCGCAAAATGGACCAAGGTCTACGGGGAAGAGCCACAACCTGAATGGGTGCACTTGTTCTGTCATACTCTAGATGTCATACCCATGACTTGGTATACTAAGAAAGAGCTCTGCCATGGCACAAGCGAATGGGATATCTTGCGTGAATGATTCCTTCTAACCTTCATGTTTGAAGATCGTTGGTGGGATACTATTGATAACGCTCTACAGGCAATAAAAGAAGTTATCTTCAAAATACCCCAGGAGCCAATGGAAGTGCTTCAGCCATAATGGGCGACACAACTGAGCTGCATGCTGGAATGTTATAATGTAAATCTCGAGGAGGATGATGAGGACCCACAAAATATTAACATCCCAAAAATGGAATGTTGTTGCAAGGTTCGAGGACCATTGATTGAGGACCCTAACATCACCACGCCGCTAAAAAGGAAGTAGGTAAACATTGGAATAGAGGACGAACCAAAGTATGCAACCCTTGGAGACTATTGGGATGATGACATGGTGGATAAGGTCGTTGATTTACTCCATGAATACCAAGACTTATTCCTGACCAAAATTACATATTTAAAAAGGATCGTTGGCGACTTAGGGATGATGAAGATCACTCTAAAACCCGATGTGAAGCCGGTTAAGCAGAGGCCTTACCGCTTGAATCTGAAATATAAGGAAAACGTCTGCGTAGAATTAGACAAAATGCTCATAGCCCGAATTATTGAGCCAGTGGAAGAATCCGACTGGGTGAGTCCTATGGTAGTATAGGAGAAAAAGTAGAAGGGAAAAATAAGAATATGCGTGGACCTCAAGAAGCTGAACAACACCTGTGTACACAACCCATTCCCAACAACGTTCACAGATGAAGTACTGGAAAATGTTGGCAAACAAAAAGCATACTCATTCACGGATGGGTTCTCGAGGTACCACCAGATCAATATCATGCCGGAAGACAGGAGAAAAATGACCTTCGCAATGGAATGGGGCTGCTTTCAATACACCATTATGCCATTTTGATTGAAGAATGCACCAGCCATATTTTCACGCATCATTGTTGCCACGTTCAAAGAATACATCCACAAATTCTTGGAGGTCTATCTAGATGAATGGACTGTCTTAGGATTAGTTAAGCACCATGTAGCAAGCTTACGCTTGATGCTGGATACTTAACGACGACTCCAAATTGCGCTGAACCTTAAGAAGTACACATTCCTTGTTCCCTTTGGAAACCTATTGGGACATGTGGTCTACAAACAAGGACTAATGGTGGAACCTGTGAAGATTCTCATTATTCTAAATTTGGAAGCACCTCAAAGTGTTAAACAGTTGCACGCTATCTTGGGACACAACAAGTACTATAGAAAATTTATCAAAAGCTATGTCTAAATCACTGCGACAATGGAAAAACTATTGAAAAAGGATGTTACATTTTGCTAGAATGACGATTACATGAAAAGTCTGGATGTCCTGAAGGGGAAATTGGCCTCCGCTCCAATCCTGGACTTCCCAAAATGGGATGTGGAGTTTCATGTCCATGTTGATGCATCGTGTATCACTCTAGGAGTAGTGCTCACACAAGAGGGTAGGGAAGGCTTGGATCACCCTATCACATTTGCAAGCATGAGGTTGTCCAAAGCAGAGAAGAACTATTCCACCATTGAGTGCGAGGGGTTGGTGAGGGTGTACGCACTCCAAAAAGACCAATACTATTTGCTCAGAGTGTTGAAAATGGCAACAAGAAATGCTAAAAATAGAACTACTATAAATATCAATTTGGGTACCGATGTTGGATTGAGCAACATGGAATGAAACATGGAAGTGTTAAAAATAGAATTCTATTTTTAGCAGTTCAGGATGGATTCCAATTTTAGTCAGTCCCTGGACTAAAATAGGAAGTAAAATTCGAATTTGAACTTAACAATTGTTTGAAAATAAATTAATTAATTCACCATGAGTTAATTAGTTGTGAAAAATCAAACATGAAGTCTATGTGAGGACAATCAACAGTTTCTCCATTAATTGAGGAATTTATCCATCAGTTAAAGAGATAAGGATGAGTTCTAATTTGAGATGTAATTTGTTGGCTCAATTAACTGAGTCAAGTCCAGTTATATTGATTTAAACAGTTTGTTTAAATTAATGTGAGTTCAATTAGTTAATGCTTGCATGCATGTAAATTTTGTTCTTTAGATAATTGAATATTCTCTCATGAATAACTCATGCATGTTAGTTCACACAAAGACCCAGTTGAGATTAGAGGAGGGACAATGTACTATCAGTTGGATGGATTTTTCCTATAAAGAAAACTCATCCATGGAGAAGGATTTATCTCCTTCAGGACTACGCAGTTGGATCAGAGGTTAGTGAGTGTGTGAAGAGGCTAATTCACACAAGTGGTTGCACTGGACCCCAAGGAAAATTGCGCAAAGAAATAGGAGGCTTGGAGGGTAGAGGAGAGGGTTTGAGAGAGGCCTTTGACTGTCTATGAGCGACAGAGGGATTGCAGAGAAAACAGGATAGCTTGTGAGTTGATTCTTTTTGTAATCTGGACTATAATTCCACTTGTATGATAATATAAAGTTGGGGTTTTAGGCTGAGGCTTTCCCTGGGTTATTTCTTCTATGTTATGTGTGATTGCTTCTCATTCTCAGTTATATGTATTCTCATTGATCGTGCTCAAATTGATTAAGCTTCTACAAAGTGTTGTAGAAGTAGATCTTGTATTGTGTTTTAGTATATTGCATAATCTGTTGATCTACAGTGGGAATTTCTACATGGTATCAGAGCAAAGGTGATCAAGGCAAAAAACAGTATACAAGAAGAGGAAGTTCAAATTTTGGTTCCTGAATATAGAAATCAAGTTCTTATCACATCTTTATTTCACCTATGTTGTTCAATGGTTTAATAATAGAGTATGCCCTTGATGGCAGCTCGAATTATATAGCCTGGAAGGATCACATGGAGGCAGTGTCAGCGGATAATGGTCTAAAGGACTCCATTGATCAAGAATTCCCCAATCCGACTGATGCTACTCAACTGGTGGAATGGAAGAAATGTGTGGCTAGATCAAGGATAATCCTTTTGGAGGGAGTTCGAGATCACATAGTCTCGAGTCTCCATGGGAAGGAGACACTCTTTTCAATGTGGAAAACAATGAAAGGTATATATTAGAATAGCAGTGATCAGAGGAAGTTGGCACTGAAAGACAAGCTTCGGAAGATCGAGTGTGAAAAGGGCGACACAATCTCTACGTATCTGAACAAGATCACCACATGTAGGGATGAGCTTGGAAGTGTAGGGATCACGACAGATGATGATGACATGGTGAGTCTTGCACTCCTCGGTCTTCCTAAGAGCTGACATAGCTGCCAGGACTTGGTTAATGGAAGAGAGAAACTGCCAGATTGGGAACGACTTTGGTCGGATTTTATGCAAGAGGAGATAAGAAGAAGCACCAGAGATGGTTCTTCATCCATGGAGGATGAATAAAATTGCACCTTAGTGAGTAAGGCGAAGAAAGGGAAGAAGAAGGATTCTCTTTCCCAATCCAGTTCTTCCCAAGGTGGGAAGAAGTTTGACAAATTGAAAGTGTGATGATTTCGTTGTCATGAGGTGGGCCATTTTGCTACAAATTGTCCACTGAGGAAATCCAAGAAGGGATTCATGGAAGGATTAGAAGGTGAGGCACTGGCCTCATAGTTTGAGTTGGATTTCAAACTATTCGCATGCATGGTCTCATCCATGGTGGGAAGTGGTTGGTTTCTTGACAATGGAGCTTCTTTCCACATGACTAGCGATAAGAGTTTGTTTAGTACTTTGGAGGAGAAAGATCTCCAGATACTCATAGCGATGGGTAATGATGAAAACTGCCCCTTAGTGAGTAAGGTGAAGAAGGGGAAGGAGAAGGATTCTCTTTCCCAATCCAATTCTTCCCAAGGTGAGAAG
Source organism: Pinus taeda (assembly GCA_000404065.3). NCBI lineage: Eukaryota > Viridiplantae > Streptophyta > Pinopsida > Pinales > Pinaceae > Pinus > Pinus taeda. Next base: position 14,412 of record APFE031258713.1, read on the forward strand.
AAGTTTGACAAATCAAAAGTGTGATTCTTTCGTTGTCATGAGGCGGGCCATTTTTCTACAAATTTTCCACTAAGGAAATCCAAGAAGGGATTCGTGGAAGGATTAGAAGGTGAGGAACTGGCCTCACAGTTTGAGTTGGATTTCACACTATTCGCATGCATGGTCTCATCCATGGTGGGAAGTGGTTGGTTTCTTGACAGTGGAGCTTCTTTCCACATGAGTGGCGATAAGAGTTTGTTCAGTACTTTGGAGGAGAAAGATCTCCAGATACTCATAGCGATGGGTAATGATGAAAAGTATAGTGTCTTAGTTGTAGGCATGGTTATTTTTAGGAGGGAGCATGGATCTTGCATTACCTTGACCGATGTCAAGTATGTACTAGGACTAAAGAGAAATTTGGTGTTGATCATGATGTTGGAAGACAGAGGCTATGATGTAGTCTTCAGTAAGGGAAAGGTTTTCCTTAGACACATCATCACTAAACAGGTGAAACGGATTGGTTCACGGGTCAAGAACCTATATGCTCTTGAGGTTCAAGATGCATGCAAAGCCTTGAGGAGCAAGGCAATTGATGGAGACTTGGTGGTTGAGAGGGAGAGTACATTACCTCTCAACATGCAATCACAGTTTGAAGTCTCAGACGATTGTGGAGGAGCCACAATTGGTGAAGCAACTTCAAGAGGTTTTGGAGTAGACACAACTAGAGAAGCTAAGAGGAGATTGAGTGGAGGCATCCACTCATGCAAAGAGCTCTAGTAGGGGGGAATTTCAAGCCAGGTGGGTAGAGGGATCACATGCATCCATACCTCCAGGTGGGAGGTGGAGCAATGTGGAGTGATCGTCCCAAGAAGTCTGGAATAGGGGAAGGATCCTTGAGGTACCCAACCTCTTTGATTCAACTTTGCTATAGGAGCCCCGCGAGGAGTAGCAGGACTAACTGATTGGGTAGAGACAGATGTGGATGGAGCAATAGAGAGAGATATAGTGTAGGAGTCCCAAGAATGTGTAGAGCTAGCAGGCTGCAGCAATGCGAGAGGCACAAAAGTGTTGCACCAGTGCAGGATGGCACAGAGAGGTGTACAATGGTGCGAGATGCATGGAGATGTTGCAGCAGCTCAGAGGTCAGAGAGGGATCATTTTTCAATGGCAAAGGGATCTTCAGCATCAAAGTATGTTTCTAGACCAATAAAGAGGTCAGTTGGGAGTTTTTTTTGTTCCTAGAGTTGTTGGAGCAACCACACTTGGTAGAAGCGTTACATGCAGAACATTCCAAAGGTACGAGTTGAATGCCTTTCTTGTTGAGAGGGAGTGTTGAAAATTGCAACAAGAAATGCTAAAGATAGAAGTGTTACAAATAACACTATTATAAATAGCAGTTTGGGTACTAGTGCTGGATTGAACAATAGGGAATGAAAAATGGAAGTGCTAAAAATAACATTCTATTTTTAGCAGTTCAAGATGGATTCCAATTTTAGTCAGTCCCTGGACTAAAATAGGAAGTAAAATTTAAATTTGAAGTTAACAGTTGTTTGAAAATAAATTAATTAATTCACCATGAGTTAATTAGTTGTGAAAAACAAATATGAAGTCTATGTGAGGACATGCAACAGTTTCTCCATTAATTGAGGAATTTATCCATCAGTTAAAGATATAAGGATGAGTTCTAATTTGAGTTGTAATTAGTTGGCTCAGTTAACTGAGTCAAATCTAGTTAGATTGATTTAAACAGTTTGTTTAAATTAATGTGAGTTCATTTAGTTAATGCTTGCATGCATGTAACTGTTGTTCTTCAGATAACTGAATATTCTCTCATGAATAACTCATGCATGTCATTTCAGACAAAGACCCAGTTGAGATCAGAGGAGGGATAGTGTATTATCATTTGGATGGATTTTTCCTATAAAGGAAACTCATCCATGGAGAAGGATTTATCTCCTTCGGGATTACGCAGTTGGATCAGAGGTTAGTGAGTGTGTGAAGAGGCCAATTCACACAAGTGGTTGCACTGGACCCCAAGGAAAATTGCACAAAGAAATAGGAGGCTTGGAGGGTAGACGAGAAGGTTTGAGAGAGGCCTTTGACTGTCTATGAGCAACAGAGGGATTACATAGAGAACAGGATAGCTTGTGAGCTGATTCTTTTTGTAATCCGAACTATATTTCCACTTGTATGATAATACAAAGTTGGGGTTTTATACTGAGGCTTTCCCTGGGTTATTTCTTCTGTGTTATGTGATATTGCTTCTCATCCTTAGTTATATGTGTTCTCATTGATCGTGCTCAAATTGATTAAGCTTCTACAAACTGTTGTAGAAGTAGATCTTGTATTGTGTTTTAGTATATTGCATAATCTGTTGATCTACAGTGGGAATTTCTACACAGAGGACAATTCAAGAAATATACCAACCATTCCGTGCTGAAATACCTGGTCAATAAGCCTGTGTTGGGCGGGCGCATATGCAGGTGGCTCTTATTGTTCCAAGAATATGATTTTGAGGTCGTGGTAAATCTAGGATGCCTAAACGTAGGACCAGATCACTTGTTGCGCATTGAGATGGGCAAGGAACCCACTAATTTGGAGGAGGGACTACCTGATGCATAGCTCTTTGCGGTGCGCATCACAGATGAGCACTTCGAAGATATAACCCATTTTCTAACAACAGGGACTGTGATGAACAACTACTCCATCCAACAGAAGAATGGATTGGTGGTGCGCGGGGCAGATTTTTCTTTCATCATGAGGCACCTATAAAAAAAGGGAAATGATGAGATATTGCGAAGATACATACCTGAATTTGAAAGAAGTCATATCCTCATGGAAGCACATGGGGGTGTTGCAGGAGGACACTATGCACGATGAGCAACTGCACAAAATATTCTCCGTGCAAGGTTGTGGTGGCCAACCCTTCACCAGGCTTCAAAAGCACATTGTAAGGCCTGCGATATATGTCAAAGGACTGGAACACCATCGTGGAAGGACGAAATGCCATTAAATCCACAAATGACATTGCAGCCAATTGAAAAAGGGGAAATCAACGTTGTGGGACCGATCAAACCTCAGAGAAATACAAGCATGTGCTACATCATCACCGCAACAGAGTATCTAACACGATGGGAGGAAACACAGTTGGTCAAACACTGCACGACCACTATGGTTGCGAAGTTTTTTTTTGAAAACATGTTAACCCAATTTGGTTGTCCGAAAATATTAATGAGTGATTGTAGAACACATTTTCTGAACGAAACTATTATCGCACTCACAGAAGAATTCTAGGTGTATCATCAGAAAAGTACGTCGTACCACCCATGAGCTTATGATACTGTAGAAGATTTCAACAAAATACTATAGATTGTGATGACCAAAGTGTGCAACATGCAGAGAAATGATTCGGTCCTGCACGTACCTGTCATGCTATGGGCTTACATGACAACATGCAAAACGCTAATAGGATAGACACCCTTCCAGTTAGTTTATGGTGTGGAAGTTGTCATGCCGGTGGAATATATTGTACCTAGTTTGCGAATAGCAGCGCTCACAGGAATGACAGACCACGAAGCTCTAGAGGAAAGGCTCACACAATTAGAAGAAATTTAGGAAGAACGGTTTTTGGCTGGGTTTCATCAGTAGGTACAAAAGTCGTGTGAAATAGCCTGGCATGACTGCCATATCAAGTTGCGCACCTTCAAGGTTGACTTAGTGCTGCTATATGACAGTAAGTTTGAAAAAAATTCGGGAAAATTCAGAATGCATTGGCTGGGACCATACGTGGTTAAAGAGGTCACAGATGGAGGCATGGTCCAGTTAGTCAAACTAAATGGACAACCCTTCCCAGGCAAAGTAAATGGCAGCCACTTGAAGCCCTACATAGGTGGGCCATGGAGGCATGGTCCAGTTAGTCAAACTAAATGGACAACCCTTCCCAGGCAAAGTAAATGGCAGCCACTTGAAGCCCTACATAGGTGGGCCAGCTATCTAACTCGCTGGCCGACGCATAGTCTTCGCACTCTGAGGAGCCAGAAAAAGGCACAGGAATATAAACATAAGTAGTAGATGCCAGTACAAATGTAAGGAAACAATTTAGACGTGAAGGTATCAGAATAGAGGATGCGCAGCTCAGTGCGTTGCGGACATCAGTATCGCTCGAGAACAGTTGGAGGGACTCCGTGCAAAGAACGTCGCGCCAACCAAGTGACTCGAGGGCGAGTCACGATGTTTGTGTTGGGGGCCTGTTGGGCATGGAATCCCCCCACAGCATATTTTGGGGCTCAAAGCCCAAGTTTTGAGTTAATAATGTTGTAAAGCTCCACGAATTGCGAGCGTAAAATGTATGTTAGAGTCATAGGGTTGTCAGCCCTAAGCTTTGAATGTAATGTTGGCCTACCCATGCTTCGCGAACCATGGGATTGTATAAATAGAGTGAAGCTCTAAGTGTAAAAGATAGTTAAGGAGAGCGAAGTATGAGATAGAAGCACAGAGAAAGTGTCTAAGTGTATCTTGGGTCGTAGAGTAGGAGAAGGCTCTGTAGCTGAGTGCACAGAGGCCTAGTTGTCTTCAACTGAGTGCACGGACCCCTACAACTAAGTGTGTAGGGTGAAATAGAGTCTGTAACTGAAGGAAGAGAATAACAAAGAGAAGTTTTATCTGAATTTCGTGAATGTGTTCTTGAGTTACTATATGTTTGATATCAATTGCTAATGTATTGTTCATTTACTGTGCGCACTTGTTTGAATGGTGAATATTGTTAAGTATAACTAAAAGCATACAAATAAGCTAAGTTAATCAACTAATATTGGATGATTAGTAAGGACTTGGTTAATAACATTGTTCGGCCCCCGAGTAAGGCTGCACGAAGGCAATATCTCAGGCTGCGAGGTACAGGAAAGTGTGTGTAGCAATGTGCACAACCATGGACCACTTGAAACCATCAGACATCTCCATGGTGTGGAAACCTGGTTCTAGCACCCTCCCATACTACTTCGGGTGAGACCTTAGTACACGCTCCGCGGACTGTTTCCGAAAGGGCTAGTAGTACCAAAATTTGTTTGGCTAAAACACCTCTAAACCTGGGTCAAGCCCCAACAAGCCAACATTCGGCCCTCAAAACCTAGGGACCCAAAGAAAAATAATGCAAGGTAAAAAAAAAGAGGCATAGGTGAGACCACGCTGAAGCAGGGCATAGACACAGAAATAAATTAGAGCAACCCAACACCCCCCCAATGTCTCCCACCATTCTAGACTTCCCAATTAACATTTCTATTTTTTCCCCTCTCCCACCACCAGAAGCCCAACCAGGTCATCATTGCAATGGAGGAGAAGAGCCAAAAAACATACTCATGGGAATTTGTAGGTCGTTCATGAGCTTGAGGCAGAGGATGCCATCGTCCTCACTTTCCCATGCACTAGCTCCTTCATCCATGATCAAACACACCAGCATTACCCATCTATTTATGCTTAAGTCCTATAAAAATTATGCCTCCACTTGCGCTACCACCTTGCCCACCAATCTTGCATGCAATCATGTCAAGGGCCACTGCACCCATCACCTTGAGCGTGTGGGGGGCAATGGTACAAAACTCAGGGGTACACTTCATTAATCCCCACTTATTGTCCCAACTGCCGACTCGCATCCCGATCGGGGTGACTTCATTATTATTCTTATTATATGATTGAATACATTATTAATTGTTAGGTCCCTATAATACTAGTGATTACCCCATTACTATTATAGTTGTATCCCTTATTAATATTTTTGTGCCCCTATTGTCCC
>APFE031258716.1:5296-21320 GCA_000404065.3 Pinus taeda
ATAAAGAGGTACTTGCCAGAAATGGTGGGGGAAAAGAGAGAAGAATGAGCCTATTTGATATCCTTTTGTCTCAGAAAAACCTTACTACCACTCTTGAACACGACACTTTTTAGTCACCTGGGATGGGAAATCCTTTGCCTCACAGTTGATCAAACCTCATTGACATTCTTCAGCCGGGTTCCGGGGATTAACTTTGAGTCATTTGTCACCAAGCCATCTATTGTGTCGTTATGTGTTCAAGAGGTCTGTAAACAAAACATTCAACTACAAAATACATATCATCCATTTTATCATCCTTGAGTCAGTCCTTACAGCACATTTCTTCAACTTGAACTATGATTTTGTGTTGTGGGCTTGCCTGTGACGGGTCGCTTTCTATCGACATCAGCACATTATCTAGAGAGTTGACTTAGAAATCGTCAGTACCTTGGAGTCTACATGCATCAATGGCAGGTTTCTCGCCTTCGACGTCAGTTTTAATCATTGACTTGCGATCGAAGGATTCCATGAAATGTTCGACATCGACTCATTCATTCACATCTCATGGATTGTGCTGGGTACTTTGAGAACCATTGACATTACTGGTGGTCTCTCTCATGCTTGTTAACAATTTACATCATTGACTGGTAATAAAGTGGTTTCTACCATGTTCGACATCGACTCATTTATTCGCATGGCTAGAATCGTACCAATTCGGGAAGTAGAGATGAGACCCTGGATCTAGTTTCCACCATCCAGGCTGCGAGGAGTTTTGTATTCATTATGTTGTAGACCAATTATAAACAGATGGTTGCGTCCATACTGTGTTTACACGAGTCTATGATCATGATGTATTATGAAATCATTCCTGTATCAGAGTAGTTAGTCTGTTAGTTAAAGTTTTGATCTGAGTATGGGAATGCCTACCTCAGCGATGATATAATCTTATACATGTATTTTGTGTTGAAAATTGCAAGTTCTGACCAGGCTCTCCACGAGATAATCCTTGAAATGATAAAGTACTTCACCCTTCCTAGATGATATAAAACCCTTATCTATTACAGGCTTCGCACTTTAGGGGGCAATCTGTTACACTGAAATTTGTCACGATGACTATCTGCAGTTAATATGGCTCCATCAATAGTCATATTATCCTCCTTGTCAAGCCTTATACCTCTGCTCTCCATGTCAAACTTCAAAAAAGAGAGAAAGTCATTAAAAAATATGTTTATCTCTGGGTACGCAGGTTCTCTCTACCTTGCCTGCGTGTACGCATTCCAAGCTCATTGTACCTGCGTACTTGTACGCTCTGTAAGTCAAGGGATGGGTGCGTTCTCCTGTAAATGTCAAAAGGCGCGAGTTTCATCTTAAAAAGGTTACTTGTGGTCATTTCTAGGGCATTCTAGAAGATTGTTTGACGTGTATTGAGCGCCTCCAGATGGTTCATGCATCCCTATGAAAGAGGAACTTATCCCATCAAGAGAGGAGCTACCCCATCCACAAGAGGGAGTATCCCATTGATGTTGGACCTGACTTCCTCTAGAACATTATAAATACAGGCATTGGGCCAGAGGAGGGGAGGTTAAAAGTTGAACATTCCTAAGGGTAGATGCTATTGAAATTAGGACTTCCTTGTTGAAGCTTTGTGAGGAGAGATTCCCATCCTTTCTTGTTTCATTTAGAAGTGGGTGAGCTTATCAAAGTAAAGGAAAACTCTTGCTGGATCCTGGGAGGAACTTGCACAACACCAAGGCTCAGGTTGTAATGGTTTCTTTTGTTTCCTATTAATACAAATAAGTCCATTCTTCTCAACAATTTGTTATTAATGAGTTGTTTCATATACTCCTTGGTCTATATGTTGAATATGATTTATTTTATGGGATATTCAGGTGCTATGTAATCGTTTGATTGTTAGTGAATGCAGGTTTCGAAGTGAAGGAGGAGCTCATCTGGATCGACGAAGCTAGACTACTACAACAGCGTTGGACTACAGGTAGGATCTAAAACACTTGGTTTCTCGTATGATAAATGCATGTTTAGAGAAGGATTGCTCTTAATTGTCTTGTTTGTCACTAGAAAGTCTTAGGCTTCTAGGGAGGTTGGTTTTGTCCGCAAGATTAACTCTTTCCGCATGACAGGGGAATGATAGCACATTATGAGGATACAAAGAACAACACCTTATTTAGCCAATTGATAAATCTCAAACAAAAGGGTTCAATGGTGGAGCACATTAAGGACTTTCAAAAATTGAATATAAGGGTAATAGATATTCCAGAGGAGCATAAGATTGATGTGTTCATAGGGAATTTGAAGGATAACATCCAATATGAGGTTCTCATTTGGTAACTTGATTCATTATAGAAGGCATTCAGGTTGGTAAGAAATATTGAAAGAAAAATTATGGCAACAAGGAGGCCTACCAATCACAACTATAAATATGGAAGTGTTGTTGCCCTTAGCCTTCCACAACCTACAAAGTTGACACCACAACAATTGGAATAAAAAAGAGCAAAAGGGCTTTGTTACAGTTATCATAGAAAATACGCTAAAGGTCATAAGTGTGTTGAGAAGAAATTATTTTACATAGATTGTGAAGAGGAGGAAGAAAAGGAACAAGAAACGTCAAAAGAAGAGGATATATACCAGGAACCAACCCTAGAGAAAGAAGAAATGAATATGACCATATCTTGTAATGCATTGGAATGAATTATGACTACTCAAACTCTCAATATAGAAGGATATATCAAGAAGAAAAAGGTAACAGTGTTGATTGATTTGGGTAGTACCCATAATTTTATTCATTGTAAGATATCCAAGGAATTGAATTGCTTTCTATATCCAACACCAGAGTATCAAGTGATGGTTGTGAATTGAGGAACCATAAATTTCTCTGGAAAGTGCCATAATATCAAGCTATCCATGGGATAATATGTATTGACTAGTTCAATGGTTTCCATTCTAATGGGTGATGTTGATGTTGTATTAGGAGTCTAGTGACTACAATCTTTGGGTACGATAGCTTTTAATTTTCAAGAATTTTTCTTGAATTTTTTTTTGGCAATGAAAGGAAGTTGAATTAAGGGGTATCGTAGGGGAACCAGGAAAGAAAATCAACTCTAATGGCATGAAAAAGCTTCTAAATAAATAACAATGGGATGTAATTGAACAATTATGTTCACTAGAGGTTCCCACATCGAAATCATCTATTTCTCTAGATCTCCAAAAAGTCTTAGACAATTATTCCAAGGTATTTGAGACTCCCAAAGGCCTCCCACCTATTCATGATCATGATCATGCTATTCATTTGATTCCAGGAAGTTATCCTCCAAACATTAGGCCTTACAAATATCCCTATCCCTAAAAGAGTGAAATTGAACGTATGGTTGTAGAAATGCTAGAGGTTGGTATAATTCAATCTAGTCAAAGTTTTTTCTTTGTTCTAGTAGTATTGGTGCACAAGAAGGATGGATCATGGTGCATGTGTCTGAGTTATAGGGAGCTTAACAAGATCACTATTAAAGATAAATTTCCCATTCCCATCATTGATTAATTATTGGATGAATTACATGGAGCAATTTACTTCACCAAGTTGGATATTCGTTCAGGATATCATGAAATCAAAATGAAGACTGACGAAATTCTGAAAACAACATTTAGAACTCATGAGGGTCATTATCAATTTTTAGTCATGCCTTTTGGCATTACTAATGCACCTTCTACATTTCAAGGTTTGATGAATTTCATTTTCAAACCCTTCCTTAAAAAATTGTGTTAGTATTTTTTGATGATATACTAATCTACAACAATTCATGGAAGGATCATGTTCAACATGTTGACAGGGTGCTCAAACTATTGGAGGAGAAACAATTATATGCAAAAACCTCAAAATGTTTCTTTGGAGTACAAAAGGTGGAATATCTGGGTCATATTGTATCTCATGAAAGTGTTAAGTTAGACCCTAGCAAAATTAAAGCCATTAAGGAACGGAAAATCCCCACATCCATAAAGAATATGTGAGGATTTCTCAAGTTAACAAGGTATTATCACAAGTTTGTTAAGAATTATGGGAAGATAACAGCACCTCTAACAAAATTATTGAAGAAAGATGCATTTTCTTGGACTTAAAAGCAACGAAGGCCTTTGAACATCTTAAAGAGGCAATGTGCCAAGCACCGAACTTAGCTATGCTAGACTTCACAAAAACCTTTATTGTGGAATGTGATGCCTGAGGAAATGGAATTGGTGTTGTTTAAATGCGAGAAGGAAGACCCATTGCTTTTGAAATTCACCCAATCAAAGGAAAGTATTTACAAAAAGCTATTTATGAGAAGGAAATGTTGGGAATACTACATGCACTTAAGAAATGGCGACCTTACCTAATGGGAAGACACTTCAAGGTAAAAACAAATCATGATAGTCTTAAATACTTTTTAGAACAAATATTATCTTTAGAAGAGAAACAAAAATGGGTCACAAAGATGTTGGGTTATGACTTTGAAATCATCTACAAAAAAGGGAAGCAAAATGTTGTCACAGATGCACTCTCAAGAAAGGATGAGGATGTGAAAGAATTTCTCTCTGCAATTTCTATCATCTAACCAGATTGGATAAATGAAGTATGGAATGAATGAAATGAATGAGAAAATGACAAAGAAGTGTGGGTACTCATTCAAAAGTTTTAGCAAGATCCCAGTACATTTGATACATTTAGCTGGAAAAATGATTCGTTATGGTACAAATATCACTTATACGTCTGTAATAATTCCCAACTCAAAGAAAATATTCTTCTGGAATTGCACACCTCTCCCTTAAGAGGGCACTCAAGATTTTTAAAAACTTACCATAGGGTTAAGAAGGAATTTTTTGCAATGGCCTTAAATCTGATATTCAAAAGTTTGTGGCAGAATGTTTGGTTTGCTAGCAAAATAAAGTTGAGACAATTAAGACCCCTGGTTTGTTACAACCTTTATCCATTCCAAGTCAATGTTGGGAGGAGGTTTCAATGGATTTTATCATAGGTTTACCCAAGTCAGAAGGAAAGAGTGTCATCATGGTGTTAGTTGATAGAATCACCAAGTATTCACACTTTTGTGCATTATCTCATCCATTTAAAGCCAATACAGTTGCTACTACATTTATGGAAACAATTCAAAAGCTACATGAAGGCCCAAAGATTATTGTAAGCGACAGAGATCCCATTTTCACTGGAAATTTTTGGACCTAATTATTTTCTTGTGTAGGTACTTAATTAGATCATAGCCCATATTATCACCCTTAATCTGATGGGAAAACTGAGATAGTGAACAACTGCTTGGAAAGATGTCTTTGTTTCTTTGTATCTAATAAACAAACACAATGGGTCAAGTGGTTGCCTCTGGCTAAATGGTGGTATAACACTTCCTTCCATACTGCAACAAAAATGACCCCATTTATGGCACTTTATGGATATCATCCACCATCCATCACATCATCTTTAAGAGAACAATCTAAGCTCACATCGAGCATAAAAAACAAGTTCTCCAACTCTTAATGGATAACCTCACCTTGGGATAGAATAAAATGTAACAATAGGTAGATCAACATCGCAATGAAAGAAGTTTTGATGTAGGTGAATGGGTATTTCTATGACTACATCCATATAAATAAATGTCCCTCAAGAAAGATAAGAAGGATAATAAATTATCACCAAAGTTTTATGTCCATACAAGGTGTTGCAAAAGATTGGTACTATGGAATACAAATTGTATCTTCCTACATCTTCTCGAGTGCACCTAGTTTTCCATGTTTCATGCTTAAAGAAGGTTATAGGTCATAAGCTTGCAGTTTAAACAATATTTCTAGAACTTGATGAGGAAAGAAAAATAATAGTGGAACTTGAATTAGTCACAGAAACAAGAACTCAATTGTTACGAAATTAATCAATTTTAGAGTATCTCATCAAGTGGAAGAACTTACCCACTAGAGATTCCATGTGGCAGGATGAGAATTTTATACAGAAGCATCTAGAACTACTCAAGAGTTGAGGACAACACTTTTTTGAAGGAGAGGGGCATGTTAGGTCCCTATAATACTAGCGTATTCCCCCATTATTATTGTCATTGTAGCCCCTTATTGTTATTTTTGTGCCTTTTTTGTCCCCATATTGTTATTATTGTGCCCCATAGAAGCTCACTATTGTTATTGTTGTGCCTTTACATTATTATTTTTATGTCGGCTCTGATTATATTGTGACCATTTAGACTCCTCTATATAGAAAGGAGGTTTTGTCATTTGTATCATCCAAGAATTGTTCATTTGTGTAATGTAAAGGAGGTTCCCCCCTTGAAGAGGCTAATTTTGAAGTCATTGATCTATCCCTTATTCTATTTTGTGAGTTGGTTGCATAACAAAGTCTACCTTTAAAACCCATATCAACAATGATCTGAAATCATCATTTGAAGAATAACAAACAAACAATGATGCAACTTTCTTTTCTTCACATGTGAGTTTGTTATCCAATTTTCTCCAAGGTTCAATGATATTAATTAATTCCTGAATTCTGATGCAAAGTTAAAACAATGACATTTGTTGTCTCTCCCAAAAGGTAATACATGACTATGATACAATCCTACTCTAACTATGATGTAAATTGGAGATCAAAATTGATTTCTCTAAGAAAGACTATGACAATGATACATGGGGTTAGCTTGAAGATATGGGATGCTTAGAATAAGATAATTTGATCCATCTAACCATAAGTACAAGAACTCATCTAGGTGGAGAGCATCTGAAGTTTGAGGCAACTGTATCCAAAGGAGACCTAGCTGAAGTTGGGAAAGGGATTGGTTTTGTTCTTTCTCGTGACATGTTTGAGGGCCAAGTACAAGTAGTAGGCTGCCGAGTTGTTTGAAGGAAATTTTGGATTGAAATGTGCATGGTTTTGTGGCTAATATTCTTGGGAAATAGGGCTAAGATGTTATTCATTTGTTGCAGGTGGAACTGAGCCCTAGATTATGGATTGTTTGCCGTCGAAAGGGAGCTAGATCAACGTCTTAAAGAGGCCTTGTGACAGTGAATAAAGCAAGGTATGTTAGCAAGGGGTAGCAAAGATTCTGGAGGTAGTTTGAGGTTTGGTTTTGGGTTGGTATAATGTTTGCAACCAAGCTGAAAAATTCAGATCTGTAAATTTCATAGGCCCGAGCTTAGTAGTAGAAGGTGTCCTTAATTAAAGGTATGTGTTCTCCATGTTGATGGTTTTTATATGTGGTTGGTATTCCAAGTTTGGAGAGATTATTAAAGGTCATCTTGAGGATAATAGAGGGAAACATGTAGGTGATCTTGGGAGCCCTAAGTGCAGAACTTGAAGGAATATAGGTCTGCTAGGAGAGGTTGGGATTTGAGCTTCAAGGACTAATGTTTAAAGAATGTTTGGCCAAATTTTGGAACGTGGGTTCCGAGCAAACGAAAGAAGATTCTCATAGTACATAAGGGATAAAAATTCCACGTAATTGTGGGTCATAGGAAGGCCCTGTTTTGGAGGTCAAATTTCTTAATACGTCTTCCAAAACTAGATCACTTCTCTCTGTGGCAACTAAACATGAAGAAGAACATTGGGTGAGGGTTTTCTTTTTTTTTTCTTTGTAGGTATAAAGAAGCCTTAGATAGGGTTGCATGATGTAGGCTCAAATATGAAATTGTTTAGAAGGTAGCCTTAGTTCACTATTGTGTGGGAAGATTTTTGAAAACCCTAAGGACAATAAAGTAGTGGACTTTCACTGTCAAGTGGGTTTTGTTTAGGATACCTTGTGATAGAAATATTGGATATATTTGAAGGAATTTTGATTGGTTCCCTAAGGATAGTCAATTTAAAGCAACAATATGGCAGTTACATGGCGAAGGAAATTCATCTAAGAAGTAGCTAAAAGGTTGAAAATAAGGTTTATTTGAAGACCCTGAGAGTTGGCTACTTTGGAATATGAGAATAACAACTAGAGAGAAAAAGTATTTGTGACTATGGAGATGTGTTAACTGATAAATATTGATTGGAAAGGTCAACCAATTTGTGTTAAAAACAATGGATTGACAAACCTAGTGATAATCAATTTGTTGAAGAAATTCCGTGATGGACTATCTTCAAGGAAGAAATCAGAGCAGGAAATAGTGGTGGACACAATTGAAGATACAATACATGAAGACCTCAAGTACATAATCATCGACTGTTAGGAGGCATATTTGGAACCTTATTTCAAGAAGTTTCAAGTTGATAAAACTCAGTGATGTGAGGGTTAAGGAAGCTACAAATAGTTGATGTAAAGGAAGTATGAGTACGCCTAACAAGAGTTAAGGCTTGTTGATGAATTTTCCTTGTTTGAGAGGAATTGAGAACGGATTTATCCTCTCAGGTTTAGAGGGAGTAAAGTTGGACATTGGTTCTCCCTGTGTCATGTACTAGGCCAGGACTAATTGCCATACGTCTAGTACATGTATCATGGATGGGGAGAAGGATGGATTGAATTATCATGGTTATCATTATGCCTGGAAATATGATGGATGAGAATTGATATCTAAGTCAAGTACATGGACATGGATAAGAAGAATGGTGGATTGGATAAGCATCTTGGACGGACATTATTGAGTCATGTACTTCGATGGATTAGAATGGAGATCCTAAGTCAAGTACATGGGCTTAGATAAAGAACAGTCCAGTGGATATACATTTCATTGATGGAAATGGTCCAGTGGAAGACATACTTTGGGTATCCTAGGTTGATTATGTACCTTGGTGAGGTCGTGGGATGTCCCATGGAATGCCTCCCAACATTTCACTATGATCTTATGAGAGATAAAGTGTAATTTTCAAGGCCTTGGTAATATGGAAATTTTGGCTATGATGATCATTGATGCTTATCAATCTGGATCCATTCTTATATTTCAAATTGAGAAAGGTCTATTGAGTCATTATGAATACCTCCCTAGTTAAGGGGGAGTGTTGGAAAAGTAACTAGGTTTGGTATTCATATTTATCTTTGTACTTGTATCAATTTGTATTTTATGTAAAAGAAGAAAAATAATTTTATCTGATTATTGGTTTCATGCTCCATTTAATGGTCATCTAGATCAAGCATGCATTTCATGCTCTTAGGTTTTGTCAAATATTTGTCAAAAGAATTATTGGCATATGTAAAATACCCTTTTAGGAAATTTGTATTAAGAAAGAAACATCATTTTTTAGTTCATAAAGTTGATTTGGACTCCCAAGACCAAGTCGGCCTAGAAGAGGCCTATTCAAACTTTTGAAAGGTGTATATATAGCTAGAGACTTCAACCTATTTAAAAACACACACATAAGTTTGATTTGCAATAAGACAAGAAGAAAGAAGAGTTAAAAATTCAGAAGAAGAAGGAAAATTCAAAGAGAGGAAGAAGGCTTGGACATATATCTTTTATGTCCACATGTGTGAGAATATTAGTGCTTTATGTGCAAGTTGCAGGGGCCAAATTGAAGAACTAAAGTTATATAACCAAGACTTTGACTAGAGCAGTTTGTGAAGAGATTGACATGCATTGACTTTGGTACACATTTTCTTCTTTGGAAGGGATCATGTGGAGGGATGATTTTTGGCTTGAGGAGGTATTGGACTTGGTCTTTGGGTCTTTGAGGTCTCATTTTGATATGATTATATAAGAAAATGATTGTTTATGTTTTCACTAGTTGTGGAGTTTTTCCCTGGCGTGGAGCCTATATCTTGTGTTCTTTGTGTTTTTTGATCTTCATGTTTTTTATAATTGCTTGATAAAGAAGTATAACATAATAATAAAATGGCAAAAAATATCACAAGTAATTATCAAGTAAGGAAAACCAATATTAATCAACAAATGCCTTTATTTTCCATCATGGTATTAGAGGTAAGGATGGTGGAAGGAGGCCAGAATATCATAGGTTGTTGGCATAATGGAAAAGAAAAGAAAAGTATACTACATGAAATATATGATGTATATACAAATATAATTATGCGTTTATTCAAGTTTCCGATGAATTCCTATAAAAATCTTTGTTCTAGGCATATTAAATAATCAAAGTTCTCTCTAATATGAATATGAGTTATCCATTGCAAGGTAAAATCCCAATTCTGATGGACAAGTTACTTTGAATGACTATTATATGAATTCTCTTACAGTACAATGTTCTGATTCAATGCGAATTCCAAGATATAAGATGCAAAGTTTTGGATCAATTATCCATAGCATAAATAAAGTGATATTGAAGCACTGTGGAAATTTAAGAAAGGCATCAAGACATATCTATAAAAACAAACCTACTTATGTACTTATAGCAATATTTGGAAGGAGTGCAAAGCATTGAGGATAAAAAAGTATAGCTTCAGAACCCATATAAATAATTATTTGAAATCATCATATGAAGTATGGTAAACAAATTGCGATGCAAGTTCCTTTTCTTGGCATGTGAGTTTGTGATCCAAGTTTCTCCAAGGTTCAGTGATGCAAATTAATTCCAGAAGTATGATGAAAATTTAAAATAGTTATATGTGTTGTCTCTCCCAAAAGATAATGGCATGACCATGATATAATGCAACTCTAACTGTGATGTAAATTAGAGATCCAAATTTCTTTCTCTATGAAAGAATATGATAGTGATCTATGGGTTCAATATGAAGAGATGGGATACTTAGAAGAACTTAATCGGATCCATCTAACCAAAAGAGAAAGAACTCATCTATGTGTAGAGCATTTGGAGTTTAAGGTAGGTGCATTCAAAGGATACCTAGACGAAGTTGGGAATGAGATTTGTTTTTTTCTTTCTTGTGACATGTTTGAGGGTCGAGTAGGAGTATAAGGCAACCAAGTTGGTTAAGGGAAATTATGGATTGAAATGTGCATGGATTTGTGGCTAATCAATTGGGAAATAGGGCCAAGACTTTATTGATCTATTGCAGGTGGGAGAAATTTCTAGATCAGGGATGGTTTGCAGACAAAAGGGAGGTATATAAACATCTTAAACATGCCTCATGACATCGAAGGAAGGCAAGTCTATTAGCAAGGGGAAACACAAATTTTGGAGGTACTTTGAGGTTTGGTTGTGTGCTAGTCTAGCTCCCCTAAGCAGACCAAAAAAATTAGGTCTGTAATTTGCATAAGTTAGAGCTTAATAATAAAATAACGTGTCCTTAATCAAAGGTATGCATTCTCCATGTTGATGGTTTTTCTATGTGGTTGGAAGTCCAAGTTTGGAAAGATTATTGAAGGTCAACTTGAGGATATTATATGGAAGCAAGTAGGTGATCTTGGGATCCCTAAGTGAAAATATTAAAGAAATATAGGTCTATTTATAGAGGTTTGGATTTGAGCTTCAAGGACTAATATTTGAAGAAAGTTTGGAAAAGATCTAGAAGGCTGGTTATGAGCAGAGGAAATAAGATTCTTATTGTCTAGAAGGGACAAAAATTCCATGTAATTGCAGGTAGTAGTAAGGGTTTGTTTTGGAGGTTGAATTTCCTAATAAGTATTCCAAAACTATGTCACTTATCTTCATGGCATTTACACAGGAAGAAGATACTTGGGTAAGGATTTTATATTTTTTCTTTGTAGGTACAAAGAATCCCTAGACAAAGTTAAATGGTGTAGGCTCAGATCTAGAATTGTTTAGAAGGTAGAATTGGTTCACTATTGTGTGGGAAGATTTGTGAAAACCCTAAGGAAAGTGAAGTAACAGACATTCACTATCAAGTGGGTTGTGTTTGGAAGACATTATGATATACATATTGGATCTATTGAAAGGAAGTTTGATTGGTGCCCCAAGGACTATCAATTTGAAGCAACAATATCATGATTAGAGGGCTAAAGAAAGTAATCTAAGAAGTAGGTAAAATACTAAGAATAAGGTTTATTTTAAGACCCTGAGTGTTGTCTATTTAGGAAAGATGAGAATAACAATTATAGGGAAAAATTATTTGTGACAATGGAGCTATGTTGACTGATAGAGACTGATTGGAAAGGTCAACCAACTTGTGTTCAAAACAATGGATTGGATAACCTTGTGATAATCAGTCCGTTGAAAAAACTGTGTGATAGACTATCTACAAGGAATAAAGTAGTGTTGGACACAATTAAAGATATAGTATGTGAATACCTCAAGTACAAAATAATAGACTGTTAGGATTCAAATTTGGAGCCCTAGTTAAAGAAATTGCAAGATGAGCAAACTTAGTGATAAGAGGGCTAAGGAAGATACAAATCGCTGATGTAAGGGAAGTATGAGTAGTTCTAACAAAATTTTAGGCTTATTGATGGATTATCCCTATTCTAGAGGGAGTGAGCATGGATTTCGCCTCTCAGGTTGAGAGGGAGTAAGGTTGGACACTGGATCTCCTTGTGTCATGTAATATGCCAAGACTAACTATCGTAATTCTAGTGCATGCATCATAGATAGGGAGAATGATGGATTGAATTAGCATGGTTCTCCTTGTGTTAGGTACTGTGATAGATTAGGACTAATATCCTAAGTCAAGTACATGGACATGGATAAAGAGAATGGAGTATTGGATAAGCATCTTGGATGGACATTTGAATCATGTACTACAATGGATTAGGATGGAGATCCTAAGTCAAGTACATGGACTTGGATAAAGAATGGCCTAGAGGACATACATTTCATTGAGGGATATGGTCTACTAGAAGAAATACTTTGCATATCCTAGGTCGAGTAACTACTTTGGTGAGGCAAAGTAGTTGTTACACAAAAATATCGTCACCATGACTATTTGCAGTCAGTATGGGTCTATCATCACTTATATTGGCCTCCTAAGCAAGTCTCAGACCTTAGCTCTTCATGTCAAGCTTTGCAAATGAGAGAAAGACATTGAAAAACAATAAAATTCTGGTTCCGCACTCTCTCAATTTTGCCTGCGGGCCCGCACTCTTTGTTCATATTACCTGCGTATCTGCACGCTCTGTTTGGAAAGGGGTGGGTGTGTACCCCTGTAAAAGTAAAAAAGGTGCAAGTTTATTCTAAAAAACTCACTTTGGGTTAATTCTAGATGTTTCTAGAAGGCATTTTGACATGGATTGTTCGCTCCAAGGTGGTTCACGCATCCCAAAAGAGAAGGAGATAATCCCTTGATAGGAGGAGCTATCCCTTTGAAGGAGGGCTTTATCCCTTTGAAGGAGGACCTAGTAACTTCCCTCCATTGCACTATAAATTAAGGCATTGGGTCAGTTGCTAGAGAGGTTAGAAGCTGAACATTTTGAGGGTAAATGCTGATGGAATTGGGACTTCCTAGTTAAACTTGAGAGGAGAGATCACATACCTTTTGGTTTCATTGGGAAGTGAGTGAAACTTGTCAAAGTAGAGGAGACTTCTTATCGGACCCTGGGAGGAGCTTGTACAGCATCAAGGCACAGGTTGTAAAGTTCTTCTTTGATTTGAATTAATACAATCAGATTCATTTTTCTCAACAAATTGTCTTATGTGGTTTGTTTCATAATCTCCTTGATCATTATGATGAATATGCTTTATGATATTGGCTTTTCAAGGTGCTATTTAATTTGTTTGCTTGTTTGTGTTTGCAGACTTACTTCAAGGAAGCTCATTTGGAGCGAGGGAGTGAGGCTTCCACAAACTTGCATTGGACCCAAGGTAGGCCTAAAACACTTGTTTGCCTTTGCTTTTAATTGCAAATTTAGAGAAAGATAGTTTTTGATTGGCTTGCTTGTCACTAGATATCTTTAGATACTAGGAAGGTCGATCTTTTCCACAACCTCGACTCATTCCGTGTGACAAAATGGCGAATCTACTGGGGACTTGATTGTTTTCTTTGTTTTTACTTTGACTTGAGAAATTGGTGTTTTGTTTCTGTTTTTGGCTTGTTGTGTGTGGAATTGGGTGGATTTAGTGAACCTAGGATTGTTTTTTCTTTTCATAGCTTTAGGAGAAGCCCGCACCCTGTGCTTGTATCATAGCGCGTACTTATACGCATGTTTATTTTGCACACAGAGCGTGCACACACTTGTGTAAACTCTGAACCTGCGGACCCTGCTAAAATTTTGAAAAACTTAAATTTTATTCTTTCAATTAGTTTTATTTTGTTTTAGATGTTGTTATCCTCTACCCAGACCTGCATGTGACTTGTTAAAAACTTTCCTTGGTTTAATTTCATTGGTATTAGGGTTTTAGGTGAAATTCCTAGAAGTTTTGGTTGTCGGTCTTGATTTTCATTTTGGTCGTGTAGTAGCTCAGAGCTTAGAAGCGTAGAAGCCTCAGATCACCTTGGTTTTTACTGGCCTTCTTATGAGTCTGACCATTTGCAAAATCTACCTTTGTTGAGGAATCCATATTGTGTTTTCTCTTTGTGAAACTTCGAAAAGGCTTGTGTTAAAAGTTTGGATTTCATTTTTACAAAAGAAAACAAAAAGTTACTTGTTTTTTGACTGATTTGTGATTCTGGACAAGTTAGTCCTTGGTTTGCTTATCGCCAAGTAAAACATCTTGTAAGCTTTTACTTCAAGTAGTTTTTTTCTAGTTTGTAGATCTTAAGATTTGTTTTATTCATATTTTTCTCAAGATTTGCTTCAATTATAGTTTTGAGTGTTTTTTATAAAAATACAAAAATCTCTTTTGAAAAAGTTTGTTTTGGTAGCATTTGAGCGTTTGAAAGAAAAAGGAAATTCTTGTGAAAATAACTAGTTGTCTCATTTTGAGTGCATTGGAACAAAAACTCTTCTTTTAATTTGTTTGTTAAGAAAGATTTGTGTTTACACACATTTGCATTCTCAAACTCTTTCCTAGCTAGAAGTTCATTGGAGAGCAAAGATTGTTTAATCATCTTAAGTGCATCTTTTTAGTGATTTCGAGTTGAGTCTTCACACCACAAGTTTCATCTCCGCACCTCTTGACTTAATCAAAAACCAATAAAAATAACGCTTAAAGTAAAATCAATCTAGAAATCTTTTATTTCTAGGGCTCTATTACACCAACATAGCTTAGGCTAGTGTCTTGGAGTAGGGAGTACTTAACTCTCCAAGACAGCAAACCAAACAAGTAGTTGTATCTTGTGGTAGGAGAGAAATCCAATTGTTGCATCTATGCTCTGGGAAAGCTCCTCTTAAAGAAGAGGCACGAGATCGTGTCCGAACCAGTGTGGGAATCAATCCTTCCTCATTGGGAACGACGCCAGATATTCACGTATTAAAAATGATAAACCTCGGATTAACCATTGTCGAGGAGCCTGGGGTCACTTGTTGGTAAACCTTGGTTTGTGTCGAGGAGCCTTCAAGGGGATTGAGCTTGTTACTTTGCCCTTGCGTGCGTATCGGATCGTAGACTGTTCCCCCAGGTATATTTGTTTCTGTTGGTAACCATAGTGACCATATTCTATAGGATTCTTCCTAAGGTGACGGTGGTGGGAAGATCCCACTATACCTGGAGAAAATGTTGGCTAGACTCACTTGGATTTTCTGGGGGGTTCTCTTCACTCGAGACGGTTAAGTGGAGAAACTTGTGCTAGTCTATTCATTAAGCAAGTTGCCGGGGTAACTGTTCCAACCGCTATTTCTGTATTGAATTCTGTGATGTTGGATTTCATCACTAACTAGTGTTTTCGGTACGGAAAGTTATTGTTTGTGTGTGATTGATATCCTAGATTCTTTAGGCGTGTGATTTAATTTGTTTGGTTCTTTAGAGGCTTTAGGTGGTTTTCATTGAGATTTAACTTTGATTGCGTGAGAAGTAGTTAAAAGTCTTTAACTATGGCTGAATTACCAAGGCAGTCCCATAGACTTCGGGGCTAATCTGATCGTGAGTTTGTAAACGTGGCTGAGTTACTGAGGAAGTCCCGTAGGCTTCGGGGCCAACCTCCTGAGGAAGTGCCGAGCCAGCTTGAAGGCTTGAAATTCCTCGTAACTCCTAGAGACAGTAGAGTTGGGTCACCTGAAGAAGGAGAGTCTTCTTTGATAGTACATCCTGATTCTCAACCGTTAGTAGTTTCAGAAGTTACTGGTAGTGTTGCATCTACTAGTGATATAGGTGAAGAACCGGAAATATCTAAACCCG
>APFE031258716.1:34026-45141 GCA_000404065.3 Pinus taeda
GGAGCTTGTACAACATCAAGGCACAGGTTGTAAAGTTCTTCTTTGATTTGAATTAATACAATCAGATTCATTTTTCTCAACAAATTGTCTTATGTGGTTTGTTTCATAATCTCCTTGATCATTATGATGAATATGCTTTATGATATTGGCTTTTCAGGTGCTATTTAATTTGTTTGCGTGTTTGTGTTTGCAGTCTTACTTCAAGGAAGCTCATTTGGAGTGAGGGAGTGAGGCTTCCACAAACTTGCATTGGACCCAAGGTAGGCCTAAAACACTTGTTTGCCTTTGTTTTTAATTGCATATTTAGAGAAAGATAAATTTTGATTGGCTTGCTTGTCAGTAGATATCTTTAGATACTAGGAAGGTCGATCTTGTCTGCAACCTTGACAACTCATTCTGTGTGACAGTAGTGTCCCGTGGAATGCCTCCCAACATTATGCTCTGATCTTTTTAGGGATAAAGTGTACATATCAAGGCCTTGGTAATATGGAAATGTTGGCTATGATGATCATTAATGCTTATGAATCTGAATCCCTTCTTATATTTCAACTTGAGATAGACCTATTGAGTCATTATGAATACCTCCCTAGTTAAGAGGGAGTGCTAGAAAAGTAACTAGGTTCGGTCTTCATATTTATCTTTGTACTTGCACCAATTTTTATTTTATGTAAAAGATTTTTTTATTTTTTATTTGAGCATGAATTTCATGCTTCATTTAATGGTCATCTAGGTCAAGCATTTATTTCATGCTCCTAAGGGTTGTCAAAAAAATTATTGGCATATGTACAAGACCCTTTTGGGAAATTTGTATTAAGAAAGAGAAATCGTTTTGAGTTTACAAAGTCAGTTTGGACTCCCAAGACCAAGTTAGCGCTACCAGTGGAAGTCGGCCTAGAAGAGGCCTATTCAACCTTTTGAAATGGGTATATATAGCCAAAGACTTCGGCCTATTGAATAACACACACATAACTTTGATTTGAAATAAGACAAGAAGAAAGAAGAATGAAACATTCAAGAAGAAGGAAAAGTCAAATCGGGGAAGAAGGTTTGGAAATATATCTTTTCTATCGACTCATGTGAGCATATTAGGGTTTTTTGTCCAAGTTGGAGGGGCGAAATTGCAGACTTGAAGTTGCAAGACTGAGACTTTGACTAGAGGAGTTTGTGAAGAGATTGATCTATGTTGACTTTGGTAGAATTGTTCTTGTTTAGAGGAGATCATGTGGAGGGATGAATTGGGGCTTGAGGAGGTCTTGGACTTGGTCTTTGGTTCTTGTAGGTGTTATGAAAACATCTCACAAAAATATAGAAAAGAAAGATCAACACCTTAGAAATCATCCTCTTCGAGGGGGAAACCACCTTTACATTACATAAATGAACAATTCTTGGATGATACAAATGACTAAACCTCCTTTCTATATAGGATTCTAAGAGGTCACAATATAATCAAATCCGACATAGTAATAATAATATAAGGGCACAATTATAATAATAGTGGGCTTCTATGGGGCACACTAATAACAATATGGGGACAATAGGGGCACAATAATAACAATAAGGGTTACATTGACAATAGTAATGGGTGAACCACTAGTATTATAGGGATCTAACATGCCCCTCTCCTTCAAAAAATTGTTGTCCTCAATGCTTGAGTAGTTCTGGATGATTTTGTATAAAATTCTCATCCTCCCATGTGGAATCTTCAATGGGTAAGTTCTTCCACTTGATGAGATAATCTGAAATTGATCGATTTAATAGCTATCGAGTTCTTGTTTCTGTGACTGCTTCAGGTTCCAATATGATTTTTCCTTCCTCGTTAAGCTACAAGAAGCTCTAATTTGTGTTACGGGAAAATTTAGTGTCTTTTCGAATGACTAACCCCTGGACCTAGTATCAAGTCTAGAACAACAGTTAAAGTAATTCCATTGCTTTTCCTATAGCTAATAGATAAAAGAAAGAGGACAAAAAGTACTAACCTGTATCTCTCGCTCGATCCCTCTTCCCTTTGACCGCTTTCACCACTCCCTTCTGTACTTAACTCGCTTGAAAGGTACCTACACACAAGTCAAGACAGAAAACCATCAAAGCATACATATCGATCTTTTAACTAAACATATTATAGAATCGAAAGTACAATATACATCACATAACACATGAATGGAAAAAACATAGAAATCTTTATTCATAGAAGGAAAGATTACAACCCATGTAGATGCATGTCTGATTCAGTGTCATCCTTCCAGCTTCAAACCCTTCTCTCCTAATGGAAACAACAACTTGACATGATAACATTACTCTCTCTACTAATCTCATCCAAGCAGCATTTCCTTAGCTCAAGAAGTCTCAACCTTAGACCAGCCTTGAATTTCTGGTCATTTTATAGCTGAATGGAGGAGGTTAAGCCATTAATGTTCCTCATGAATGCTTTGCCATAATTGGGAAGTGGTTCCACGGAGGAAAGGATAATGGATTAAGGTTCATTCATCTCCTTCCTCATCCAAAAGCGAGCCCAATCCTTCTAGAAACATCTAGAAGCATCCATTGGATGAGGAATCCAATGAATTTATTTGAAAAATTCGATGGATCTCGCCCATCATAGGTGATACAAAGGCTAGGTGCTATGCATAGCACCCTGACAGTGTAGTGCCTGCCATTCATTGCGGCCAGATAGAAGGCTACCTACGATGATATCCTTAGGGACATTTTTTGGACGAATGGTGTCATGAAACTCTTGGGAAGTAAGCACGATGTAGGTTAACTTCATTAGGGAATCAAAACAACTCAGTTAGGGGCTGATGGACCCTAATAATATAGATCTGGAAGCCGAGGTTGATGTTCCCAAATTTTCGTATAACAGTTTCCCCCTAAAGCATGAAGTCAAAAATAACCACGTCAAGTGAGGTGCTTTACCACTTTGGAGAGAAGGTTTCAAAGTGGAAGGTGACCTACATCAGTTACAATACAAATATCATGATACTTTGATTTTTTCTCATAATTTAGCTGAGGGAAGGCATACCCATGCTCAACTTTATAAACTTTCATTACATGTACAAATATAGTCGTCTACAGATGTAGACCCATGTAACGCCATTGCACATTTGATATAGTACTCCTGATAATATATCGCAGCTCAGATGGATGAAACTAGATCCGGGGTCTTCAATCTTGTCCAATATTTCACTCAAGTACAAGTCTAACCATGTGAATAGATGATCTGAAGTCGAAGATGGAGAGACATCGTCTAATTACCAACCAATGATGTAATCCATTAACAGACGTGAGAGGAATCACCAAAAAGGATAATGACCCTCAAGGTACTGCAATACATTTCGCATGGTGTGAATAAATGATTTGATGTCAAACACCATAAGAATTGTTTCGGTTGAAGGCCATTGAAGTCAACCTATCGCCGAAAGCGAGAAGCCTGTCATTGATGTATGCAAGCATCAAGGTACTGAAGGGGTGTTTCTAAGTCAACTTCTTGGATGATGTGCTGATGTCGACAAGAAGCGACTCGTCGCAGGAGGGCCTTGATGTATCCCACATAAACGACATAAAACGAGGTAAATGATTTTGAGGATGAAACATCGACTGACAACACAAGGTTCAGGAATGGTAGGCATGAAAATGAAGGTTTACTGTATTGTAAAGGATGAAGTTTTGAACTGAATGACTTCTCTTGAACATATCGGTGACACTGAAGTGAATTGGTAGCATTGACCCAAAACAAAGCAATGGATGGTATGATAGACCAATGGTATGATAACTGTCAAGCTGAATGACCCAACCCACATAGTCATGGTGTTGAGGTGAAAGTGTCATGTTCAAGAGCGACCTGCTACCATAAAGTGTTCCTAGATTTCTCCATTTTCCCCAGTCATTTCTGACCAGTACCTCTTTATTTTTATCAAGCTTGAGGAGGATAACATATGCTTGTTGTATAATTTCACCCTTTGGGTGAATCCATCTCTATTTGATGTTTTAACAAGTCTAGTGAAGGTGAAACTCGATCTTGTCTAGATGGACAAGTTTGTCACTATTAAATGTTTTTAACGTGTTTAACGACAAAGATAACTCGGTCCTTTTCACATTTAGAGAGTCTGAAAAGGGACTGAAAGAAAACTCCAAAAGTTCTTTTTTGTACATTTGTCTTTGAAGCCCAAAAAATCATAAAACAATACAAGAGAGAACCTATTGATAATGTTTGACCAACGAGTACCTTTTTCGTAGTTAATATATCTCAGACCAAAGAAGGGGTAAAACTATACTGAGTAGATATCGATTCTAATCAATTAACGAGCTAGAAATGACAAGTTCTCGACAATATTTTCATGTTTAGAAAGTTTGAAAAGAGCTTAAAGAGGACTCCGCTTTGAGGAATGAGTGGCATCTAGGGTAGCAACTGGTTCTGGTGATGTTGGAACTTCTCAAAACATGTTGATTTATGTGAAGATACTGGCTAATAAGACCACTCATTACAACTGTTCCTCAAAAAGGAAAAACAACCAAGTGAAAGTGTATGATCGTCCAAATGGATGGTGGTGATAGGATGAAAACAACCAAGGACCATCAGGCGAAAAGGCTTATAGTATGGCAATCACGAGGGTTAAACTGGAAATGGGTTCATTTTTACACAATCTTGAACCATAGGGAACTATGTTTGGGTTTAGTTTCATGTTTACACAAGCTTGAAATGAAAAACTATGCTTTAGATTGTTTTACATGCTCCCAGCATGATGAAAGGGAGAGTCTCCTGTAACTAGATGGAAGACAATGCGGTTAAGTAGGATGGTTATGAAACACCTTTTTGGCTTCATCCAGATAGACAAAGGTGAATGGGGTGATTCCCTTCACATAACCTACATGGAAACTTAACTTTACCACTAGGTGCAAGCCCCCCAAGCTTCATTACATTCACCTAAGTAGACTACTCTTGGCTATCAGGTGAATGGAATGAAGGTTCATTTATGAGATCAAGTGAAAGGCCCGACTGGGATTTTACAAGATCTAATCAAAGACTCGATTTGGAACTTTTCTCCAGGGGACCTTGTTTCAGTTTTTAATGAGCTTGACACAAGACAAGGAACTATGCTCATGGGGCCTGTTTCATTTTTTAACGAGGTTGACATAGTAAAAGAACTATCCTCAAACCCTTGTTTCATTTTTTAATGAGGTTGACACAAGATAATGTACTATCCTCAGATTCCTTGTTTCATTTTTTTAACGAGGTTGAAACAAGACAACGAACTATCCTCGTAGACCATTGTTTCATTTTTTAATGAGGTTGAAACAAGACAACAAACTATCCTTAGATTCCTTGTTTCATTTTTTAACGAGGTTGACACAAGACAAGGAATTGTCCTCGTACCCTTGTTTCATTTTTTAACGAGGTTGACACAAGACAATGAACTATCCTCGGACCCCTTGTTTCATTTTTTAGTGAGCTTTACACAAGAGAAGGAACTATGCTCATATTCGTTGGTTTCATTTTTTAACGAGGTTGACACAAGACAAGGAACTTTCCTCATACCCTTCGATCACAACTCATAAGAGGTCATGAAGGAGAGATCTGGTTCTAAGACCCCAGTACATAATGTACAAAATCATTGAATTGATCTTCAATTGATGTAGGTATGGAACAGTTTGCCACATAACTAAACTATGGCGGCGACAATACCATTGGTACAAATGGACCACTTAGGGAAGATGGTTGACTAGGATCCATATTTGGACTGGGAAATAAAAGCTGGTCAACATGACAATTCTGCCTTCATGAGGGAAACAAATCACTCGAAAGAGTGTTGAAACAATAGCTCCCATTCCCTAAACATAGTCGCGCCCAAGAAGTAAATTATAATCTAAAGGGCCTGGGACCACCATCACGTTCATATAAATAGTTTTCCCTTCCAAAGTAATGGGTAACTAAGGAAGGATCACTAATGGTTGACTCGTTCCTCTGTTAAAAGCCAACAAATTCTGGGTAACTAACATAAGCGGCGACGAACCGAGTGCTTGCCAAGGAGTTGAGGAAAGGATGCTCACTGATGCACCTTCATCTATAATAGTGCCAGATGCAATCATATTACAAACTTGTACTATGATTTGGAAAGGCACATAAGAAGGAAGGTGAAATGCTGCTAGTCGATTCCAATAAAAGGAAGTGACCAGACTACTTGGAGGTGGTACCATAGAAACGAGAGGATTAACCCCTTGTGTTACGAGAACTGGAGGATTTTCCTCTTGTCTTGATGGAACAGAAGGACTGCCCCCAAGCTCATTTGAATATGATGAAACAAAAATAACTTGAGTGGTATCATGTTCACTCTCTTCGAGAAAGGTATGATTTGTTGAAGGTGAAACTGGGTCAACTGTTACCTCGACCTGTCGATTTGGGTTGGGTATAGACTTAGAGGATTCACTTTCAGAGAGAGTGGGTCTGATTGACAGTTGATTTTGGTTAGTCAATTCATCAACTAGTGAAGGATTAAGGGATAGTTTCCTGTAACCAGATGGAAGTTGCTGCAGTGAAGCAGGATGGTTATCTAACACTTTTTTGGCTTCGTCCAGATAGGGACAAAGGTGAATGGGATGATTCCCTTCACATAACCTACAGGGAAACTTAATCTTACCTTTATTTCCATGAACTTTATGATCACTAGTTAATGGTATGTCACCAACATGATCTCCAGAGGTTGATGACACGGGATGATGTGAACGAGAAGACCATTCTTCTAAGGTTTGAGGAATATCAGGACAATTTGGAAGACGATGGTCTCCGGCACAAAGTTTGCATGGATATTGAACTTTGTGAGGCTTGATGGACGGTTTCTCATTTGATGTTGCATTCAAAGCAATGTTTTCTTTGTTGCCCCTCTGCTAAATTTGCTTCTTCTTCTTCTTCTTCCCTTTCTTCTTCTTCTTAGCCACCTGGTTACTAGTACCAGTACTTTCACTAGGCAAAGAGGAAGAAAGGGAGGAAGAAACGACCGAGGAAGAAGGCAAAGGGTCAACTTTAGGATCAACTGGAGGTTGATTTTGTCCAGTTGAAGGAGTACTCGATTGCGGAGAAATCACGACATTTTGAACCAAAGAGGTTGAAAACAACCATAATGGAAAGCCAATGGTAAATCCCGGAAGGGACAATGTAGCCATATATGGAGCAACAATATTTCCAAATGGAGGAAAAGGACAAGGATTCCCATTAAAAGGAATTCCTTGATTGGTGGACTCTGGATTTGTCACCATATGTCTCAACCTAAGATCAACTAAAACATAAGCATGGAGGATGTTATCCGTGGTCAATTAACTTTTACGACACCAGAACTTAACTTTGCTTTTTCATGTTTTAAGAGTCGAGAAAAAGAAAAAGATGACTCTAGTCACTTTCGTTGTTTAATGAGCTTGAAAGGACAAGTGCTTAGATGGACCTTTTCTTTCAAGGAGTCGAAAAGGAACAAAAGTGACTACTTTGGAGATACTAAGCAAGAGGGTTTACCAAACTAATCACAAAACTGCAATATACACCTTGGTGGTAAATTAAAGAGAAATTACCAAGGATTTACCGTACGATAGTCAGTCTTCCTGAATGTTGTGTTCAGTGCATTGTGATCGGTAAGGCGGCAAACTCGACTTCCTAGGGATAAAGGATTTAGGCCTATTGAGGTCTCCCACTATATACACGACGATACAGGGAGCACAATTCCATACTAGTACTTATCGGTTCAGAGAGGAGGAATCACCGAACCTCAATGAAACGATAGCCACTAGGTTTTAAGATGTCGGAACACGTCTCTAGCCTAGACACCTCTAAATGTTTGTGTTAAATTTCAATGCATTATTAGGTTAATTGAAGTTAATTTTAGGTTGATCTTGCTTAAAATTTTCCTTTGGGTTTCACCACGTGATGTTTTCCAAAATTCCTAAGAATGCAATTAAAATGAGAAGCATTCTTTCCATTTTGACAATGAAAATCCTAGCTACAAGGGAAAGAGCAAACAATTACTTTTTGGATCAAAAAACAAAGAGAACTCACTAATGCATTTCCCTAACCATTCCTTTTAAGCACACACATTCAATCTCCTAAAATGCAATTACATGTATTTCTTTTTCTTTTCAGTTCTCCTTAATGTGAATTATGCACTAAAAAGAACAAATGCACAATGATTTAAAAGCCCTTTTCACAAAAATGTTGATTTATGACAATTTCACTTAAAGATAAAGGAAGACTAAATGACACTTTCAACTTTAAGGAAACAAAGATTTTCAACACTTAAACGAAAATATGAATCAAATGCACAAGTAGACCAATCAATTATTTTAAGAAGGAAGATTTTACGAGACTTCAGAACAATAGACTAAAACTACTTTTGACTAAGGATTGCAAATGATAAAAAAATACATAAAAAAACATTTAACAATCCAGTCTAAGATGGGTCGAAACAAGGAAACAAAGACTGCTTTTAGAGACAAGAACTCATCTAAATCCAACAAACAATTCAAACAACTGAAAATTGACTTAAGGATTTAGCTCCTAGATGGGAAAACTACTCCAAAAGGAACCATCACATGCAAAAGTGAGGGACAGTGCGACGCATAGCACTGTCTTTGTGCAGAGGGTGCAATGCATAGCACCCTATCAGTTATAGAGCTACAATGATTACAAAACGACAATTTTATGCTAAAAATTGACTCAAATTTCAGTAAATTGAACTTGAATTTGATGAGAAAAAGAGGGTAAAGTAGGTCAAATTGTTCTAAGAGATTGATTAGCTATTATAAGGGATCAAATGAATCCCCACTGGAGTCACCATTTTGTTATGGGAAAATTTAGTGTCTTTTCGAATGACTAACCCCTAGACCTAGTAGCAAGTCTAGAACAACAGTTAAAGTAATTCCATTACTTTTCCTATAGCTAACATATAAATGAAAGGGGAACAAAAGTAATAACTTGTATCTCTCACTTGATCCCTCTTCCCTTTGACTGCTTTTGCCACTCCCTTCCGTACTTAACTCACTTGAAAGGTACCTATACACAAGTCAAGACAGAAAACCATCAAAGCATACATATCGATCTGTTAACTAAACATATTATAGAATCTAAAATACAATATACCTCACATAACACATGAATGGGAAAAGCATAGAAATCTTTATTCATAGAAGGAAAGATTACAACCCATGTAGATGCATGTCCGATTCAGTGTCATCCTTCTAGCTTCAAACTCTTCTCTCCTCATGGAAATAACAATTTGACATGATAACATTACTCTCTCTACTAATCTCATCCAAGCAACATTTCCTTAGCTCAAGAAGTCCCAACCTTAGACCAGCCTTGAATGCCTGGTTATTTTATAGATGAATGGAGGAGGCTAAGCCATTAATGGCCCTCACGAATGCTTTGCCAAAATTGGGAAGTGGTTCCATGGAGGAAGGGATAATGAATTAAGGTTCATTCATCTCCTTCCTCATCCAAAAGCGAGCCCAATACTTCTAGAAACCTCTAGAAGCATCCACTGGATGAGGAATCCAATGAATTTATTTGAAAATTCGATGGATCTCGCCCATCGCAGGTGATACAAGGGTTAGGTGCTATTCATAGCACCTTGATAGTGTAGTGCATACCATTCATTGCAGCCGGATAGAAGGCCACCTGCAATGATCTCCTTAGGGACATTTTTTGGATGAATGGTGTCATGAAACTCTTGGGAAGCAAGCATGATGTAGGTTAACTTCATTAGGGAATGAAAGCAACTAAGTTAGGGGTTGATGGACCCTAATAATATAGATCTGGAAGCTAAGGTTGATGTGCCCAAATTTTCCTATAACAATTTGTATGCCATAGTACTAATATTTTGCAACACCTTGTATGGACCATAATACTTTGGTGATAATTTATTATTTTTCTTAGCTTTCTTGAGGGAAATTTGTTTATATTGTTGTAGTCGTAGGAATACCCAGTCACCTACATAAAAACTTCTTTCGCTGCGATGTTGATCTTCCTGTTGCTTCATTCTATTCTGGGCTAAAGTGAGGTTATCGTTTAAGAGTTGGAGAACTTGTTGTTGATGCTTGATGTGATATTCCATTGCTTAAACCTTAGAATTTTCTCTTAAATATGATGTGATGGATGGTGGATGATATCCATAAAGTGCCATAAATGTGGTCATTTTTGTTGCAGTATGGAAGGAAGTGTTATACCACCATTTAGCCAGAGGCAACCATTTCACCCATTGTTTCTGTTTAACAGAGACAAAGAAACACATATATTCTTCCAAACATTTGTTTACTATCTTAGTTTGCCCATCAGATTGAGGATGATAAGATGATCTATGAGCTAACTGAGTACCAAGGCAAGAAAATAATTAGGTCCAAAAATTTCCAGTGAAAATGGGATCTCTATTGCTTACAATAATCTTTGGGTTTCCATGTAGATTTTGAATTGTTTCCATAAATGCATTAGAAACTGTACTGGCTTTAAATGGATGAGATAATGCACAAAAGTGTGCATACTTGGTAAGTCTATCAACTACCACCATGATGACACTCTTTCCTTCGGACTTGGGTAAACTTGTGATAAAATCCATTGAAACCTCCTCGCAACGTTGGCTTGGAATGGATGTAGGTTGTAATAGACCTGGGGTCTTAATTGTTTCAACTTTATTTTGTTGGCAAGCCAAACATCCCGCCACAAACTTTTGAATCTCCGATTTAAGGCCATCCCCAAAAAAATATTTCTTAACCCTGTGGTAAGTTTTTAAAAATCCTGAGTGTCCTCCTAAGGGAGAAGTGTTCAATTCCATAAGAATCTTTTGTTTGAGTTGGGAATTCTTACCCATGTATAAGCGATTTTTGTACCATAACAAATCATTTTTCCAACTAAATGTATCAGATGTACTCGGATATTGTCGTAAATTTTGAATGAGTGCCCACACTTCTTCGTCATTCTTCCATTCATCCCTTTCTTCGTTTATCCAATCTTGTTGGATAATAGAAATAGCACAAAGCAATGCTTCCACATCCTCATCCTTTCTTGAGAGTGCATCTGCCGCAACATTTTGCTTCTCTTTTTTGAAGATGATTTCAAAGTCATAAACCAACATATTTGTGACCTATTTT
>APFE031258717.1:0-14846 GCA_000404065.3 Pinus taeda
CGTGTCTATTCATCATCCTCGTTTTGGTATAAATAGATGAGGATTTGTTATCATTTTGTATGGGCATTCTTGGTGTGATCTCCTCTACATGTCTTTGGGTTTTGGTGGAGGAGAGACACTAAGAGTATACGCTGGCCTAAGTAAGTATGATGCCCTAGTTATACACAATGATGCCCTAGTTTATACACAAATGATGCCCTAGCCTGCACGCTGTTCAAGAAGCCCTAACGCAGTCCTGTAATGGAGTCTCCTAGCCACAGTAGGAGAAGACATTCTTACGCTGTTCATGAAACCTATACACAGTTCATGATGAGGATTCTATGCAGATATGGAGGCCCTAATACGCTGTTCTAATCAGCCCTAATCGAAGTCAATGGATGCCCTTTATATGCTGTACAGATATGTTGTTCATAGTGGTTCAAATATGCTAGTCATAGATAGAAACCAAATGCACAACAATGAAAACAATACGTTGTTATAGAATCTATATGCACAGCAAGGACAGTCATGGAATCTATACGCTGTCATGGAAACTCTTTATACACAGCCGCAGTTATGAAGAGGAATCACTGTGAGTGCATGAAGCCGCAAAGA
This sequence comes from Pinus taeda, assembly GCA_000404065.3. NCBI lineage: Eukaryota > Viridiplantae > Streptophyta > Pinopsida > Pinales > Pinaceae > Pinus > Pinus taeda. The sequence continues at coordinate 595 of APFE031258717.1, forward strand.
GCCGCAGTCAGGCAAAGTCACAGTCAAATGGATTTACAGTCAAGGAACCGTAGTGAGTTCAGTTTACTTGGATGAATTAAGACATGGCAATCTTAGGAGCAGTTCTGATTTTGGTGGCAGTCCTGTAGCAGACTTGTTACAGTCTTGCTATAAGAATTCAATGAGGAGATCCTTGGCATACGTATCATCACTACAATCAGATCTAGCTCATCATGTTTCGAAGAAGTGGCAAAGTAGAATGATGTAAGGGCAGCAACATAATCTACAAGGGCAGCAGCATGATATATTGTGGATGGGCTGTGCAACGAATAGATGAAGCATGGGCAGCAGCATGATGGGCAGCACTATGACATCATGTGCACCGGCAGCATAATGATACATTAGCAGGGGCAACAACATGATGACGATGCACATTAGTTTGAGCATCATTATGATGGATAAGATCATGGACATGAACAGCCGCATGGTGTAGTATGCAGTGGTGCAACTAGAGAACCAGATGCAGCGCGATGATAGGTATCAGTTGAAGCAGAATGTCTTCAACTGATCTCATCGTTATAGCAGATGATCTATGCTTAGATCTAGATAAATTCAAAGTGTTGACTTCTGTTGTAAATGTACTCTCTCTTTCTCTGCTGAACTTTGAAGATAAAAGAAGATTTGATCAAAGGGTTTCCCCACACATTGTGGGGTTTGTCCCTGGCTCGCGCCATATCTTGTGTCCTCTTGTCTTGGCTTGTCTTCTGCGATTTTATTTATGTTCTATCTGCAGTTTATCGTAATGCTGATGTGATTGCTAACTGTGAAAATTTAAATAAATTGCTCTAGCATAGAACATACCTAATCTTAACAACTTGCGAAATTTTACTTCAAAAAAATTCACCATAAATTCCTTTATTAAAAACCAATGGAATTGCATAACTTACACCATGAAATTATCGACCAACACAATGAAATGAGTTCTGATGTGATTGTCACGGAAAAAATTCTCAGAAACAAATAACTTTTACAACATGAAAACCCCACAAAGTCTGCAACTCAAAATACATGGGAAGAATAACAGCAAACTAAGCCTTATTATATTAATGAGAACATATTACATGCCAATACAACTACCAATCGCTGAGCTGGAAAATATCTAAGATGGCCTCCAAATAGTTGTTGCAATACCAATCCTAGCCTCCAAAACTGCAACCGAAAATGACGCCCAAATTGGATATATGAGTGATCCCCACTTCAATCCATAAATCTGCTCCAGATCTGCTCACTAACTGATGCTGATAAAACCCAATGAGATCCCTGAATGAAATATCCACAACAATGAGTTGGGGTTTCGTCCAACACACCAAGAAACTCTGATCCTGAAACCCAAGCTCCCAGAAACTCTCCACAAGAAAATACTCCAAATCCAAGATGCCCAAATGACTTGCTTTCCCCCTCTTTTAAAGACTTAATGGATCCCTCTCCAACCTTCTAGAAGCAAAAGATACAAGGTACAAAAAGGTACAAGGTACAAAACAAAAACGGAAAAGGGAAGAAGGTACAAGGTAGAAAAGCAACATTAAAGTGACTAAGGAGGCTCTTAATGAAGGGGGGACATGAAAGGGGGGTCAATGGGAGATTAAATCTCCACCCTTGATCAAGGAGAGCTAAGATCTAATCTCAACCCTTGATCATAGGGTTAGGGCTTCACCTCATTATGAGAGACTAAAAAGGGAAAAGGGCAAGGAGAGCTCATTCATTCTTCAATTGCAAGGTTGGAGAAGAGGAGGCTGAGATAGCCAAAGAAGAGAACCTACAACAATTATTTTGCTCAAGGAAAAAGCGCCGAGATAGCCAAAGAAGAGAACCTACAGTAGTGATTTTGCTGAAGGGAAAATGGGTCGAGATAGCCAAAGAAGAGAACCTACAGCAGTGATTTTGCTGAAGGAGAAAGGGGTTGTGATAGCCATTTGTAGGTGGAGAGAATGAGTTAATACAGCAATGAAGAGAAGACCAATAGACCTGAGTTCCTAGTCCTGTAGAGTAACACGGAAAACGAGGAAGAGGAGGCTGCTACAACACTCATTTCCAGTGCGAGTTTCAAGGAGGGCCAGTGCATTTATTACTGTTCTTACAAGCCCAAAAATCAAGGAGGGGCAGCGCAGAATTTGAGGTGATATTATTGATTTGGGGTAGCATCAGATGTGCTCTAGCCACGAAAATTGGTGGAGAGGCTAAAGCACATGAGATCTCCAATACCTATAAATGGTTTGGGCAGAATCTAACCAATTTGGGAGATATTAAAATAATTAATATTTTTAATGAAGTCCCTAAGTCTAAACTCAGGGAAAATAAAATATTAATGTCAATTAATATAAAACTTAGTTAGAATGGTCCAAAAGTCGTGGATCAAGCCAGATCTAATCTTAGCCATTGATTAGGGACTTAACTCGGTCGTTGAATTGTCAACGAGAAAAGTATAAGAGGAGGCTTAAGGGTCACTTGGAGAACACACCAGAGTGATCAATCATTCTATTCTCTAGAGCGGGGTTTGCTAAGAGAGATAGAATCAGCGATCAGCAGCAAGGGGCAATGAATACATACCAAAGAGGCAGAGTCAGTACCAGAGAGAGTGCAGAGCCGGGAGAGGGTTGACACAGAGCCTACTAGAGGCCACGCAGAAGCAGCCAAAGGCCACGCAAAGGTAGCCATGCGCTGTGTAGAGCCTAAGGAGGGGCAGCGTGGGAGACGCAGAGGCTCCAAAGGCTGACGCAAAGCCTAGAGAGGCTGATGCAGAGCCAAGAGATGCTGGGCCAGAGTGGCTGACGCAGACCCTAGATGTTGACACTAGGAGATTTCGTGGGGCATATTGGGGCTGATATCTGTCTCCGAGTGAGAGGTACTACTGCAGAGGGCATTCTCTGTCGGGTGAGCTATTTCTGGCACCCAGATTGTATTATGAAACTACTTAATAATAAAACCCTCAGATCGCTGCACCAATTTTTCCACATTGGGTTTTTCCGTGGACATTAGTCCAAAAATAATGATGTCACTTGTGTGCTTATTTTTCCTTCAATTGATGATCTGTATGTGTTGAGACTATACTTGTATTTATTTTTAGTATTTACATGGTAAATAACTTGTTAATTAACAGAACAAGTAGGAAGAAATAAATCAGAAAGTACAAGAAGGATTTCTAACAGTTAGACTTAGAAATTCCAACATGGCATCAAAGCATTGTTGCAGATCACAGGATAACTGAGGGCATCGGCTGAGCAGAGCAGCAGCAGCAAAAACAGTTGTTCCGAGTGACAGAAGTTGTTCCTAGCAGAAAAGCAGCAAGGAAGGGGTGACACAGTGCCTGTGTCATCAGTTCGAGCTGGGAAGAGGATCAGCACAGTGGCAAAGAGGAGCAAACCTGACCTATGCAGTGCCCAGTCACCTTTCTCAGCCAGGAAGGATTGACGCCCATGGCCAGGAGGTGCAGATTTTGCTGGTGTCGGGATTGTACAGAGCCTAGAGGCTCTAACCTTCAGTCTGTTGAGGCATAGGAGGTTGTGGGTAAGTTACAGAGTGAAGCTGGTGGGGTAATGTGGTCAGAACAGTACCTAACAGGGCAAGACCAAGGAGGAGGGAGTTGCTGTCAAGGATTTCTAGCCAAGAAATCCAGATCAATGATGCAGCTGCACTAACGATCAGAGTGGAGGCATTTCGACTTTGCAGAGGGGTTTCCAGGAGGGAAATCGAGGCTCAAAGAGAGTCACACCGAGAAATTCCAGGAGGGAAGTAGAGAGACTCAGAAGAGTCGAAAGAGGAGCAGCGAAATGGTAGTAAATGTGGTAAGGGATCAGGACAGACTGGACGGAGCCTCAAACTTCGTAGTCTGGAAGGCCAGGATCTTGTCCATTCTAGACAGGAATCGTCTTAAGCACTTCACCTTGAACATGATAGTGATCCCAGTTGACTCGACTGAGAACAAAAAGTATGAGGAGACAATGGCGAGAGCCAAGAGCATCATCCTTGATGGGGTCAAGGACCATGTAGTACCACATATTGCCGAAAAGAACACGGCAAATGCGATGTGGGAGGCCCTAACGAAATTGTATCAGCATACTTCCATGCAGAGGAAGATGCTATTAGAAAATCAGTTGCGGTCATACCAAATGCAGAAGGGAGAACAGATAGACACCTTCCTTAGTTGATTGAAGGAGATCTGGGATCAACTGGCCACACCGGTTAAGGAGATGTTGGTGAGGACCGCATTTAACGCAGTCTCAAAGGATTGGGAGGTATTTGTCTAGAGCATACTGGGCAGGTCGACTTTTCCAGATGGGGAGGAACTGTGGGCAGCTCTTCGTCAAGAAGAGATCAGAAGGCTAACCAAGGCAGGAAGCAACGACAAGGGGCTCAAAATCGAGGAGGAAGAGGAGGATGTTGCCATAGCATCTGAGGGAAAGCAGGAGAAACAGAAGAAGAAGGACCTCTCCAAGGTCAAATGCTTCCACTATGGGGAACTAGGTCACTATGCGAACCAGTGTCCATGAAAGAAGAACAAGGGAGAGGCTCCTGAGACCAAGGCTGCGCCAGCAAGGGCAGAGAAAGAAGTGGAGACAAATGATGACTGTGCCATGAGTGCTCATGCGCCACCTGAGAGGAAGTGGGGAGACATCGAGCTGTAGTCAGATGGACTACAAGCGATGAGGGGCAGGATCCTCAAGATACCCAACCTCTTGGATTATACCTTGCTATGAGAGCCCCGAAGAGGAGCAGCAGGACTGACAGATGTGGATAGAGGGACAGAGGGAGCTACAGTGCAAGAGTCCCAGGACAACGTGAGGCAGCAGTGAAAGATGCACAGAGTTGTTGCAGCAGCGCAGAGGTCAGAGAGGGAGCACTGGCCAATGACAGAGGGAGCTTCAGCATCAAGAGTGTTTCTAGCCTAATGGAGATGTCAGAGTTGGGAGATCAGTTACTTCTCAGTAACTGAGTTGCAGTGCAGCAGTTAGCAGTGGCAGTGCTATGGGCAACACAATGCAGCATGATGAGAGGGGTTGAAGTGCAAATGCAGCTGTGGCAGTGACAGGGCCATGGGCAGCAGCACGGATGCAGAGGGAGTTGCCGTACAAATGCAACAGTGGCAGTGGTAGGGCCATGGGTAGCAGTACATGATGCAGCAGTGCAGAGGATATTGGGCAACAGGCCTAGCATCAGCACAGGGACCGATGCTAGATGATCAGGGTGATGCTCAGAGAGGAGTACTACTAGAGCATAGTACTCGCTAAGAGGGAGTGTTGATTTGGGGTAGCATCAAATGTACTCTAGCCACGAAAATTGTTGGAGAGGCTAAAGCACATGAGATCTCCAATACCCAGAAATGGTTTGGGCAAAATCTAACCAGTGAGATATTAAAATAATTAATATTTTTAATGAAGTCTCTAAGTCTAAACTTAGGGAAAATAAAATATTAATGTGAATTAATATAAAACTGAGTTAGAATGGTCCAAAAGTCATGGATCAAGCCAGATCTAATCTTAGCCATTGATTAGGGACTTAATCTCGGTCGTTGAATTGTCAACGAGAAAAGTATAAGAGAAGGCTTAAGGGTCACTTGGAAAACACACCGAGTTGAGCAAGAATTTGATTTTCTGGGGCAGGGCTCGCCAAGGAAATAGAAGGAGTTATCAAAGTTGCAACTGAAGGGCAGTGAATGCAGTAGCAGAGAGGCAAAGACAGTACCAGGATCAGCAGCGCAGAAGCCAGGAGAGGGTACACGCAGAGCCAGCCAGAGGCCACGCAGAAGCAGTCGGGGGCCACACAGAGGCAGCTAGGAGCTGCACAGAGCCTGAGGAGGGCCAGCGTGGGAGACGCATAGGCTCCAAAGGCTGACGCTGGGCCAGAGAGGCTGACGCAGACCCTAGAGGTTGACGCTGGGAGATTTTGTGGGGCAGATTGGGGCTGATATCTGTCTCCGACTGAGAGGTACCACTGCCAAGGCCATTCTCTGTTGGGTAAGCCATTTCTGGCACCCAGATTGTATTATGAAACTGCTTAATAATAAAACCCTCAGATAGCTGCACCAGTTTTCCCACATTGGGTTTTTCTGGGGGCATTAGTCCAAAAATAACGGTGTCACGTGTGTGCTTGTTTTTCCTTCAGTTGATGATCTGTATGTGTTGAAACTGTACTTGTATTTATTTTCAGTATTTACATGGTAAATATTAACAAAACAAGTAGGAAGAAATAAATCAGAAAGTACAGGAAGGATTTCTAACAGTTAAGACTTTGAAAATCCAACAGATATCAGTCAGACAGAGGTTCAGTTTTTTATGCAGAAAAGACTGGTATGACTGCTCAAAATTCGAGGGGGAGAGTGAAGACCTGAGACACGATTTTTGGGGTTTAAAAGCTCACCGTTGGCACGCAGTTCAAGAAACTACTTGCTGGTTCCAGCACACAGTCCGAGGAGCTGAGAGAGAGTCTCAGCGTGAATTTCGAAGTGATGAAGGTGGCATCTCAGCAAGTTTTTCAGAAGCAGTCTGTGTGTGAAGTTTGAGGGTTAAATTGTCAGTCCAGTGGCTCATTTTTCTGAGCAGAGGAAACTGATCAGAAGCATGAGATTTGATGCTGGAAAGTTCAGTCTGTGGCATGAGTTTCAATGCATTGATGACTGAACAAGTGGCACGAATTTCCAGACTGATACAATCTCCTAGAGGCTGGCACAATTTTAAAGGTGAGAGATAAGTACCCCTGTCATTTAATGCCATAATTAATTCTCTGATATTTGCAATAAAATTCTCTTCTACACTGGTTTTCCCCTTGTGGGTTTTTCCAGGGTCAGAGATTGACCAAAAACAAGTGTTCATTTGTTGGGATGCTTGTGTGAAATTTATTTTATCCGCTGAAAGTGAAAGTTAAAGATCAGAGGTAGCTTAGCATATTTTTTATTTGAATGCATATTCATGTTTATATATCAGCTACAGTGGAATGGGTTGTGGGCATTAAACAGTGATGTGCAAAACAAACTAAAACCGGAGGGGATACAGGGACCTAAATTTTTCTACACATTGTTTGAAACAAAGACAATATTCAAACTATATTCTTAAGAATGTTAGTTCCACTACAATTTGGTCTCAAAGTAGAGGTCGTCTTGGGAATCACAATACAACAAGTTCATTCCAAGTACCTTATAAATGCACAATCCCACAGAAGATCAAATTGGAGTGGTTAGGTCCTTTGACAATTCAACAATTCTGCTCAAAGCTTAAAAGACCATATCATCTTATCTCATCAACCATCACAACTTCAGAGAAACAGAGAATCATGAGAAAGTGTTGACCCATAACAAAAGATGAAATCTATCAATTAACATGCTTTGAGGACGAAGCATTTCAAAGGGGAAGGAAATGTTATGTATATAAAAATAAAATATTATATATATATATCACTTAGGATATTAATTATTGAAAATTGCATCACATAAAGACATGACTTTACGTGAAAGCTCATTTGAGGACACTACAAATACCAAGGTCACTCATCATTGTAAAACATATCATATCATTCGATCACATCTTATTATAATTATATATTTTATTATTTTTTACTTCATGGATTTCTGTTTATTGCCTTACTTATGCTGGATATTTTTTTAGTGAATGAACCATGTTCATTTCACAAACTGTGGAGAAGAAGGTAGTCATTCTGCCTACAAAAATCAATTCATGCCTGCCATTTAAGTCATTTTTTGCAAAAGACTAGATTTGTTTTGATCCCAAGACTGTCAGCATAATTTTCTTCTAATGTTAATAAGAAGTTGACAATTTATTTTATGTAGATATCATCTTATAAATTTTAGGACTCAATGTAGAAAACAAAACAACTTTCAATGCTTAAAACAGCAACACTCACAAACTTATTCAAAGGGTTGCACTTACAAGTACAATGTTTTTTATTCCCAAATTGAGATAATATTTTCTGCATATCAAATAATGAAAATTCGTGTAATAAGCCCTAATGGTTACTTCACATAAGAAAGAAAAACTCAAGGAAAATAATATTGTTTACATCAGAATATATGAGTAATCCTTTAAATAACATCATATATTTGCCTTGCAGCAATATTTGTGGAATTTCAATCGCATTATCTACAATCAATGCTAACAAGATTGGAACCAGAACCAAAATGGTCAACCCTACAAACCAGGCTATAAAAACTCGAGGAAAAAAATATTGTTTACATCAGAATATATATGAGTAATCCTTTAAATGCAATCATATATTTTAGTTGCAGCAATATTTGTGAAATATCAATTGCATTATATACAATCCATATTACCAAGATTGGAACCAGAACTAAACTGGTCAACCCTACAAACCAGGCTATAAAACCAAAAAAAATAGCCGACAAAAAAATTCAATTTACTGCATGTGTGTGTGTGTAAAAAAAAAATTAGACCATAAATATGCAATTTTTCTCATGTATCTAGGGTGAATATAGCAAAGTAGCATTGAATGTAATACAGATGTGAACCAAAACACATAAGCATTGAGACTCTAAATAAATGTTGCAAACATTAGCAACAAGCAGAAACTCAAGAAAATTTCAACTAGTGACATTGGAAAAATAGAGAAAATATCAACAAAAATCACCAAACTTTAAAAAAGTATAAAATATAAGCATTTTAATAATCATCCAAAAACAGTTGACAATGTTCAAAATTGGCGCACACAAAAATCACAAGGGCAATTTTTCATTTCAGAGCAAACACAACAGAATATTATAAAATTCCCCAATAAATTGACAATGTTTGCATAACTGCTCAAAATAATATCTAGAGGCCAAAAATAATCATACTATAGAATCAAATCAAACTAAATCATATGAATCTAGATTCTTTACATGGGTATGCTCAGCATTTTGACCCAATGCCTTTGAAGATCCAAGGCCAATGTATCTTATCGCAATGGAAGCAGCTAGATGTCATCTAGGTTAACCCATCCACAATACAAGGAGACCATTATTAAGTACATGAAAAATAGGTATTAGGATAGTTGTAGGGTGTGCATTTTTCGTTTTTCTTCAATTTTTTGTTTTTTGGAGGGTGGTGGAGATGCATCAGTACAAAACCAGTCAAATCAGCCAATTTTCACTGTTTTTTTACTTGAACTGGATGATCTAACTGGTTTTGACTGGTTCAGAACAAAACCAGCCCAAACCAATTTGAATCACAGGTTCAGGCTGGAAATCCTCAAAGCCAGTTAGAACCAGCAAGTTCAACCAGTTCTGATAACAATGCCTATAATTCAATAGTTCATGTATAAACTATAAGTAAGAAGTTGGAGCTTACAAGAAAATTGAGAATGTTACAAGATGAAGTTATGGTGTAGTCCTCAAAAAGGAAACCGTGATAGACGTAACTTTCTCCATAAAAGGACTGACATATTTCACTTCAATCAAACCATTAGAAGCCAATCCGGAAAGAAGACAAACTGTTCACTATATTGATTTACAATTTGGTTTTGTCTTCTGACTTGAGTATTGATCATGCTATGCAAATCTATTCATAAATGTGATTACGAATTAAATATTATAATAGGGTAAAACCATTACAATACTGTAGTTACTAACTCATGCTGAACACAATCTTGACATTTTCAATGAAGACAAACCTGAAATGTCTTGCTAAAAATCTTGATCTTGGAAGTACTTTCTCGAACTGCATATTCTCCATCTGAAGCCCAAACAAATTCAAGTGCAGATCCAAAGGATCTATTCCTCCATTCCAGTGCCGTATAAATTATGTATTCACCATCACCACATACAACAACAAATCTTCCATTTGGATTGTGCTTTAAATTCTGCAATATGAAAACGTTAACATCAGCAGGGACAAAGATAACAGGAAAATTACTAATTAACGTTATTATAAAACTTTAAAAGTCTAAACATGCTTCCTAGAAAAGGACGGTATTTTGTCTTGAAGTACTTTAGATGTACGAAAATAGAATTTACTAGCTAGTTAATTTTGACCATAGCAATTTCCATTAAAAAAATTGCAAAGCTCTCAAATATATCACTACAAAAATGTATACAGGCAGTACCGATAAAACGGAGACCAAGTGATTAAAATGTAACAAGTACAACCTTTGGGGACCTTTCATAGTCCAACATATGAAATATCATTTTTGGGACTACTTGAGTAGAGTGTCACAAATGCATACCTATATGCCCCATTAGCACTAGTCAGAATGATCAACTTCTTATGATTTTGAATAGTCCACTTAACACTCATTGCATCAGGGGTGAAGAATCGGGACTGAAAATAGCAAAATGAATCACATAGCATCAACCATCACCTTTGGGACTTGCACCAATAACAAGGACTCCCTGAGAAGGTCACCCATTCCAGACTTCATGGCTCAAGTGTGCTTTAACCATGGAGTATTTCCCGTAGTCAACACCACATAGATTGCTACGGCTACCCCACAAATGCTTAATAAAGAGTCAAGGGAGTTCTACATTAATAGTTCAACATGAAATCTTATTTTTGAGATTATCTGAATCGAGTAAGTTATTAACGAAAGGCCTATATCACATGAGCATTAATCAGAATTACCAATTTCTCACAATTGTGAACAGTCCCCCTAGCTCTCAGTCCATCAGGGGATGCTCACAGAGCTGAAGTAGGATTGAAACTAGCAAACAGTGCAACGAATGCTGAACAGTGACTTTGTACTGGGAATGAACCGTAGCTGACAATGCCAAATTATTGAAAGATGAACTCAAGGTGATTACACTGCAGGTCAGTAATATACTACAATGGTAACAATTCTAGGCAAAACTCAGTAGATTTTTGTATACTTGTATCAAAAAGCCAAGCAATTCTCGGGGAAAATTGTCAAAGCAGCTTCAGATATCTGCAAATTCCAAGCTATTTGGTCCACTAAATTACATTGTATAGGAACGGTAATAATGCAGAAGGATTACATCATTTTGACGAATCCAGAGTCTAGACCATCTTGGACAAAGGATTGTCCCACACTTCATAAAATTGAAAGGGAGATATAGGATCAAAGCATCAAGCCTTTATACTGATCTTTCAAGAGGACGTTTTACCACTTATCTGGGTTCATCTTCCAGAAGAAACCTAAGGGGATAGTACTACAGACCTCCAAACATTCCAAGATAAAGTTATAGGGATTCAATGAAATGATCTTTGCCCATTTATCAGATGAAGGCAAGCTGAATGTAAGTGTTATAAAGGTGAGACTGCATGTGAAATACTTTTTATAATATTATTTACCTGTGAGGCATTCACAAACAGCTTGTTTGCAAAGTGACAGTAATTATCAGATAGTTACATATGCGAAAATGTAGATGAGATAAGATAATTTTATTAATTTCCAACAGATGCCCACAAAAGTAGGTTAATAGGACTGCTAAGTACAATGATATCATTACAAAGCAGTAGCACCAAAATGGCAAAATGTCTCCTAAATAAAGACCAAGATACAAAAGGTAAAGTAAAGCATGAGATCTATGCTAAAGCATGAAAAACCCTTGACTCCGAGCACAGGCAGCTGCACTGGGAGGGAGATGTACATACTACAGAAGGAAAGGATTTGAGAACTGGAGAACTCAAGTACAGGTATATCATGGTCCACTAATTAATCTCTCCTAACATCCGAGGCCAAATGAAGAATTCTCAGATAGAATGAAGTACAGAGGAAGAGGTAGGAGAAGAGTTGGACCACCCACTGCACAGCTATTTGGAAGAGATAACCATCTACTAAGGCCCAGGTGATCTCATCTACCTGCAGTAAGCGATATGGTTCAGCAATGAAGCTAAGATCTCTATGGAGGCAGGGATGGCCCCTTGCGTCCACATTGACCTGGAATTGGAGGCAACGCTATTAGCACCGTAAAGAAGGAAGTAATCCTCTTGGTTGAATCCTGTCTATGAGGAGGCTGGAGGATGTGGGCATGAAGCCTGAAGACCTCTTGCATGTATAAGGCTAGACATCTGTGGTTGGGGTACCTGAAAAAACTAGAGAAGGTCTGAATCCCCCTAAATAGACAATGGAACCTCCCACAGATGTCATAATAGCTGGGGTAGGACATTAACTGCTCCTCTATCTCAACCTCACAAAGATGACAGAGTTGGTAAATCCTCTCTACCCATACAATCTGGTGATCCATCTCAACTCAAAGTATATGCAAGCTGACTTAGATCTAGCCCAAGCAAATACGAAAAGAGTGAACAAAGTAATGAGATGAATATGGGGTTTGGATAAGGATTCCATTCTCACCTCCACTAAGTGCTCAACATAGAAGGCCATCTTCAAATGTAACCCACCTTGGGGATTTGTCCAAGTGACCTACATAAATTGTCTGCAAATGTTGTCCTAGATGATCATGTTCAACATCTGCCTGGTAGGTAAGAAGTCGCCAAGTGCATCTAGGGACTTTCTAAACAGAATATGCCAGTCCATTGAAATACATATGGACTCCAAAATGTTTGAGACCCCTACAAACCAACACTGGGTACAGCCAGGAGGGCTAGATAAGGTAACAAACTCAGATGAACTCCGAATGCATTGCAGAAGTGAAACAAGGAGGAAAATAGTCTCAAGTTAGAAGGGTTGGGCACCGAAATCTGAAAGAATGATGTGTTGGAGTATTGCCTGCTCACAATTGATGTTGTGTCTAAGGAGAAGGATCTGCACTATCTCAACTAAAGCATAAAAAGAATGAAGTGAGGCCCTAAGAATTGTACTCCCAAATTGTACCCTGAGGTAGTGGTGATCTCAGTCTCCTCTCTAAAAAAGAATGGTGATTCAATAGTACATTCTTCAACCCATTGAAGATCATGCAAATAGGACCCTAGCTCATCTATATGTTGAAATATGTAACTAGGTTCGGTCTTCACAATGACATATGGAACATTGATTTTATGTATTCAATGAAAAGAGAAAAATAAATTTAGAATTATTGTTTCTTGAGGCATGGGTTTCATGCTCAAGGGAAATTTATTTTAGGTCAAGCTCCCTTTGAGAGCTTCTACGATGTCATTGAGTCTATAGAGTCGGAAGAATTTTCGTCATGTATGAATAACCGTTCTTGGGTATGTTACATATTTATTTGAGTCAATATGAGTCTAAAATTGTAAAGGAAACCCCTCAAGGATCAAGGATACAAAACACAAGTCAAGTAGGCCTAGAAACTTCATCAAGTCGGCCTGCCAAGAGATATCAGCCTATTGTGGAAGCCCAACAACGCATATATAAAGGACGACTCGGCCTCTCTCAAAGGACACATAGAAGCAATCACAGAAGTTCAATCTAGCAACAATAAGGAGTCCTATACCATAGAGAAGGAACAACAAAAAGGAAGAACGAAAAAAAGAATTGTTTTGGGCCTGTTTTGAGACATCCTTTCCACACGTATGATCTGCAACTAGGGCACACTTCTCAGCTAAGATTACAGTCGCCATAGAAGATTGAATATCGGTAGAGGAGGAGTCATCTTGGAGGCCGAGTGGTTGAAGTAAAGATATCTCATCAAGCAAAGAAGAAAGGAAGGCAATTTCTCCACTTGACTACACGAATTGTCTAGGGTTTCTGCAGTAAAATCTAATTGCAGACAGAATATTGCAGGTCCGAAAAAGGAGGTCGAAGAAAAAGTCATCATCATTGGAAGGCGTGTTTAACTAAAGTTGACTTTGTGCAAGAAAAGTGTTCATCATAATGACTTGATCTTGGAGGGGTTGTGGTCAAGGGTTTTGGTCATGGTCTTGGTATTCTTCAATTGAAGTCTCTATAAGAAGAATTGTTTTGGGCCTGTTTTGAGACATCCTTTCCACACATATAATCTGCAACTAGGGCACACTTCTCAGCTAAGATTACAGTCACCGTAGAATACTGAATTTCGGTAGAGGAGGAGTCATCTTGGAGGCCGAGTGGTTGAAGTAAAGATATCTCATCAAGCGAACAAGAAAGGAAGGCAATTTCTCCATTATATTGACTACACGAATTGTCTAAGGTTTCTGCAGTTAGATCTAATTGCAGACAAAACATTGCAGGTCCGAAAAAGGAAGTCGAAGGAAAAGCCATCATCATTGGAAGGCGTGTTTAACTAAAATTGACTTTGTGCAAGAAAAGGGTTCATCAGAATGACTTGATCTTGGAGGGGTTGTGGTCAACAATCTTGGTATTCGTCAATTGAAGTCTCTATAAGAAGAAGAATTCGTTTGTTTTTTCCTCTCAAGTGG
>APFE031258728.1:0-14922 GCA_000404065.3 Pinus taeda
TCAATTAGAAATGATCATGAGGTGAATGAAACACAACAGTTTACATATGAGACAAAAGGAAAACTTACGCTAAATTAACATACCACATGAATCTCAGAAATTAGAGTTGTGAAATTTCATTAAAAAATCTCTGTCATAGACTGTACAATGAAGCTCAGTTTCTCCTCCAGCTCTCAACACTCAGAAACTCCCCTGACTAACTCTCCTCTCTTTTCCAATGAAAATTTTTATAAACTATCCTAAAACAAAAACAACAGATCGACCCACAATCCGGGCGCTGTTTGAACTGACATTACAAAAATTAACAAAAAAGCGTTTCATCCATCCTACAAATAGAACAGCGTTTCTACGATTCGTTTATTAAGAGACAAAATCATGGAGCAAAAATCTCATGAAATCATGATTTAGGATCGAAATAGGCAAATTGGCTTCTCTTGAAATCCTCTGATGGCCGACACATGGAGCGCAGATCCCGTTAAATAAAGTCTGGAAATAGGCATCGAATCCTATGAATGCCACTTTGCAACTGTTCTGGAGATACGCTCTGCTGTTTCACTGAAATACGGGTCAAACTGCCACATAATCAAATGCGCTCATATCGCAATTTGATTTCTGTATCTGTTGGAGTCATCCTCGGCGATTTCATGCATATCAATATTCTTTTGAGTTTCTCATATCTAGAAAATGATGTTTTCTGCCTCGTTGGCATTCATTCTCATGCCTTGTGATCAAATGGTTTGTGTTTTCAATGTTTGTTTTGATACGAGACTCAGCACCTTTAACCACTTCATGTTTCATCACAGGAGAAAAAACAACAATTTTGCTGCACTCTGTCCAGAACAACCGCACACACTTTCGCACTATTGTCCAGAAAAGACAAAAACTATACATGAATAAACTTCATTTGCAGAATGCCCACGATGTGAAGCTCGACATTTCCAATGAGAACCATGCAAACCTGTATAAATTTAAATAAACTAAGCGCGACTACCACCACAGTGCCAAAAAGAATGGTAGCCAGAGAACTATAGAATATGGCAAACAAAATCCAATGTCAAAGCCATCAGCTTTATCCATGCGCTTGCCATCATTACGTGAATACATTTCTCCGCTCAGATACCAAGGCCTGTAGGACACAACCTGAATATATTCAAACATCACTGATTACATCGGTTTTCTCAGTGTTTCACTGACCGGGACTCTCAACTTAACTTTGTTTCAGAGTTGGAAAAAATGGGCATAGGTAGTAAAGTGGAATTCACGCCATCTCTCGTGTGAACTTCCGTTCCCTTACGAATGTTTCAAAGTATCAAAAACATTTTATTAAACCTGCGAATCTGTGGAACCTCCGTTGAAAAGTTTCTGATCAAAGTGAAGAAGCCCTTTCTTGATTTTCATATCGCTGTAATAGTTTTTGTCAAAAACTGTGGGAGTCCCGTAAATTCAATGGCGACAGGGTACATGATGCACAAGGTACATAACATCCAAGCTGAGCCATTATCACTGATAAACAGGTGACACGCAATAATGTTGATTTGCCTCCCATATTTCTTGAGCAATGCCAGACCCGATTTTCGCTCCCATTAGCTTGTGTTTGCTTCGAAAATCTATTTAGAAGGGAACAATTTTCATTGAATAACTCTGACTTAGTTAGTCTAGGCATCTTCTGTTGAAATATTACAATGTCAAGTTTGATACCATGCGTTTCCATCCGGTTAGCAATCCTCTTTTGTTCCTTCATCATGTTCAGACAAACAAGATCTTAGCTGTAGGAAATTTCTTCTTGAATTTGGTTGTAGCCAGTAGGACCAAGTCTAAAGCCTCCACTACCGACAGTCGCATCTCCAGTTCAGAAGAACTGGCCCAAACAAATCAAATGCGGAATGTAGAAAGGTCAGCACATCACTGTCAAATGGTGGAGCTGTCGAAAAATCTGCAATATATTGCCAAGCCTGCTGACACCAGCATTTGATTGCCAAATTGGGCATTGAGCATCACCATCAATACGAGCTTTCAAATCCATTATTTCAGCCTGGAGCAATAATGCTTCTTTCAACTTATCTAGGCCAATATTTTTTTGTTGCGGATATTTCAATTACCTGAATATCACCCCCCATTTCCTCTAGTGTTAAACCTTCTAAGCAAAATTGTATGCGTACTTTTTGAGGATCCGCGTTTTGGCTTGTCCCATTTGTTGATTGCAACCACAACAGGCAAATTTGTTGTTTGAGCATGAGCCATAGCTTCACGAGTTTGAGGCATGATACCATCATCGACAGCTAACACAAGCATCGCTATATCTGTAACTGTCACTCCCCTTGCTCGCATGGCACCGAAGGCATCATGACCAGGGGTGTCCAAAAAGTAAGCGATGCTCCAGATGACATGTTCACAACAAAGGCCCCTAGATGCACTTATCTATAGGAGTAAATAAAATACCAGCACCATTTACATCTTTAACAACATTCTCCAGGTACCAATCACAGATAATTGAAATCGATGTGCCTGTGTTCTATACAGGTTTCTCAAAAATACGCAAACCATGTATGGGTCCAGAAAATGCCTCACACAACAACACCTCCCGCATACCCTGAGTTAAAACCATACTTACATGTTGTTCAACCAGATGAACTATATTCATATGACGGTGAACCAATAATTCTTTCAACCACAACGTATGTGTCCACATTGAAGTAAGACCTGTATGTTGCAATGCTAAAAACACCCTTCCAGCCAGGTCAATAAAATAAAGCTTCCCAACTACCCTTTTTAATGAATTAATAAAAATCTAATCAACATGTTCCAGAAGGCACTTTGCAATCACAAATTCCTCTGCCATCATACAAAAGCATCTTAGCCGGTGTTACATTTTGGTACATTGCTTCTAGACAATATGCCCAGGCAAAGAACAATTTCCTAAGTTAAAAGGCTGCCATCATCCTGCACTATGACCAATCCTAGTGAAAGATACAAAACAAGCTCTACAAGATATAATTGATATCTCAGATCTTAGGAAGAGCCCTTTTCAGGTGCCAGTCAGAAACTCAAATACACTTTGGCACTTTGTTTATTTGAATTTTAAGATCAAAATATGTACAATGGAAGCTATCAAAGGATATCCCCTTGACACCCTTTGAAGAATATTTAGACAGGCTTCATAAGGCAAGTAGCACCAATTTGAAGACTGCAACCATGTACCAGAAAGAACCAAAGCCCTTTTCAGTTGTTGCCCTTGAAATCCCACAAATGTCACAATAAAATGCTCGAGAGCATTTTCTCAACTAAGAACTGCAGACTCTGACGCTTGCGTCTCAGTCACTATTTGGCCAAAAGACCCCACATCAGTCAATGCAGTTTGAGCATCCTGAACAAGACCCAAAACCACTAATGTTGACCTAGGCAAAGAAGAACGAATGTTTGATTGACTGGCATGAGCAACCAAACGTACTCTTAATGCAGGAGTCTTGTTAATAGCATTTTCAAGTTGTGCTGTAGGTAACTGTAATAGCACATGAAATGAATGTGGCTTTGTTTGGTATGCACACTTGAGAAATCCAACCCACAATTTTGGCAATCTCCATATCTGCTTATTTATTAATCGAAAAAGTATCTTCATTACAAAATCCACCAGAGCAGGAAAAGGGCAGCAATTTCAAAAATTGATGTACCTTTCAAGTTGCTGACAAAACCTTTCTTAATCTGCTTGTGAGGATTGAGGCAAGTATTGTAGGACTCCATTGATATATTATGAAAAGTGAACATTCTGAATAGTGCTTGTGCAGGGATAGGAGCTTGAAGTCGCTGCTGCCTCTTGAAGAGCTGGAGAACAAATTACATAATCTAAAAAGCACATTTAAATGATTTCTTCTTCAAAACCCTGTTTTGAAGAAGAATCAATCTCTGACATGAGACAGAGTCTAACATCGGCTCCATTTGGGATGGCAGCTGCAGCTCCGTGAAGGTGCCAAGAACCGCAGAACTTTGGGAGAGCAGACAGTGCCTCCACCCATTGGGCAATGGAGTCATCATCAACACAACTCTTGACTTATTTTCAAACTGAAACTGAACTCAAACAATCTTCAAGCAAACTAAAACCAGATGCTGCTCTTATCGCTGCTTATTTATTTACAAAACTAGCCTACCTTGCTGTACAAACACTAGATCAGGTAATACTAAAATGCCAAATTAGCCATTCAAGTAAACCTGAAAATGAAGCCGCTTGAGAATGCTACCACGAGGTCACAGATGCAGTTGCTGGCAGCCCTTCATGCATGTACTGACCCTGGTCATGGAAAAGACATCCTGATTTGTCAATCAAACTGAAAAACATGTCCATATATGCCGCAATAGGATCACGGAAGATAGTCTCTGTTGGCTGCCCCAACTCTGCAAGACATACTTCCAGCTGCACATTGTCAATGTAAACCTCTATAGGAAAATCTATGATTTCTTGTTTCAATGGAGAAATGATTTCCAAAAACTTTTTAGGGTCTTGGAAATCATAAGACTGGATCTGCTCATCTAAATCTTGAATCTCCTTCTCGATTCTTTCAACAAGTAACTCACAGATGCTAGGATGATAATTCAGAGATTTCAAACATTGAAGGAAAAAACTTAAAACTTCTTCATTAATTTCAATATCCACTAAGCATTCTCTAAATTCGTTTAGAGCTTCACACAGTGCAGGGTTTGCCACATACCCTTCCATTGTATGAGTGAATAAACAGGCACTGGAATGTCTGGATCGAGTTGGAGCCGCCAGTGAATGATTTCAGCCTGTCAAGTGCCTGATCGTTTTTCACCATCAACAATCAGATCTGAACTTGATACATATACTGGGGTAAAGTGTCAATGAAGCGCTACTTTCACAAGCTCACGGAGATCGACTGAAGCAGCATTTATCTACTAACGCTGATGTAAAACAAGAGCGTGTTCGAAGGCTACCTGGCGTATCTTCAGACTCCGTCTAAGACCTATGAAATAACACATCAATGACCAAACGATTGATTTGTCCTTCCCCAATATGGTCGCCAATATGTTAGCGTTTGAGATTTCACCTCAGGCTGAGAAAGGCAAATCTTCAAGGCTACATCAAACCATTTCACCTCGTAGCTAGCCCTATGAGGTATGAGAAGGCTCTCTCGGGTCAAACTTGGTAAATTTGTCAATAAGATGAGTTGACCAATTAGGAACAAAGATTTTAGGCTAGTAAATTGATAAGAGGGTTTGATTTAAAGTTTTTGGGTTTTTTCTAGGCTGCTTGGGCAAAATCACAACTTCAAACAGAGAAATATAATGAACAACACAGGTTGACGACTGAGGCAAGGTAGGCAAGGAATTTAGCATCAAATCTAGATTTTAAATGGGATGGCAAGACTGGTGAGGAGCTGACAAGGGCAAACAATAACTTTGAATCCTTGTCAAACAGAAGAAAACATTGAATTGAACAAACTTATAGGCAGAGCATATAATACTATGAATTCTACCTTAACACTTCATTTTTTCAATTAGAAATGATCATGAGGTGAATGAAACACAACAGTTTACATATGAGACAAAAGGAAAACTTACGCTAAATTAACATACCACATGAATCTCAGAAATTAGAGCTGTGGAATTTCATTAAAAAATCTTTGTCATAGACTGTACAATGAAGCTCAGTTTCTCCTCCAACTCTCAGCACTCAGAAACTCCCCTGACTAACTCTCCTCTCTTTTCCAATGAAATTTTTTATAAACTATCCTAAAACAAAAACAACAGATCGACCCACAATTCGGGCGCTGTTTGAACTGACATTACAAAAATTAACAAAAAAGCGTTTCATCCATCCTACAAATAGAACAACGTTTCTACGATTGGTTTATTAAGAGACAAAATCTGGAGCAAAAATCTCATGAAATCATGATTTAGGATCGAAATAGGCAAATTGGCTTCTCTTGAAATCCTCTGATGGCCGACACATGGAGCGCAGATCCCGTTAAATAAAGTCTGGAAATAGGAATCGAATCCTATGAATGCCACTTTGCAACTGTTCTGGAGATACGCTCTGCTGTTTCACTGAAATACGAGTCAAACTGCCACATAATCAAATGCGCGCATATCGCAATTTGATTTCTGTATCTGTTGGAGTCATCTTTCGCGATTTCATGCATATCAATATTCTTTTGAGTTTCTCATATCTAGAAAATGATGTTTTCTGCCTCGTTGGCATTCATTCTCATGCCTTGTGATCAAATGGTTTGTGTTTTCAATGTTTGTTTTGATACGAGACTCAGCACCTTTAACCACTTCATGTTTCATCACAGGAGAAAAAACAACAATTCTGCCACACTCTGTCCAGAACAACCGCACACACTTTCGCACTATCGTCCAGAAAAGACAGAAACTATACATGAATAAACTTCATTTGCAGAATGCCCACGATGTGAAGCTCGACATTTCCAATGAGAACCCTGCAAACCTATGTAAATTTAAATAAACTAAGCGCGACTACCACCATAGTGCCAAAAAGAATGGCAGTCAGAGAACTATAGAATATGGCAAACAAAATCCAATGTCAAAGCCATCGGCTTTATCCATGCGCTTGCCATCATTACGTGAATACATTTCTCCGCTCAGATACCAAGGCCTGTAGGACACAACCTGAATATATTCAAACATCACTGATTACATCGGTTTTCTCAGTTTTTCACTGACCGGGACTCTCAACTTAACTTTGTTTCAGAGTTGGAAAAAATGGGCATAGGTAGTAAAGTGGAATTCATGCCATCTCTCGTGTGAACTTCCGTTCCCTTACGAATGTTTCAAAGTATCAAAAACATTTTATTAAACCTGCGAATCTGTGGAACCTCCATTGAAAAGTTTCTGATCAGAGTGAAGAATCCCTTTCTTGATTTTCAGATCGCTGTAATAGTTTTTGTCAAAAACTGTGGGAGTCCTGTAAATTCAATGGCGACAGGGTACATGATGCACAAGGTACATAACATCCAAGCTGAGCCATTATCACTGATAAACAGGTGACACGCAATATGTTGATTTTCCTCCCATATTTCTTGAGCAATGCCAGACCCGATTTTCGCACCCATTAGCTTGTGTTTGCTTCGAAAATCTATTTAGAAGGGAACGATTTTCATTGAATAACTCTGACTTAGTTAGTCCAGGCATCTTCTGTTGAAATATTACAATGTCAAGTTTGATACCATGCGTTTCCATCTAGTTAGCAATCCTCTTTTGTTCCTTCATCATGTTTAGACAAACAAGATCTTAGCTGTAGGAAATTGCTTCTTGAATTTGGTTGTAGCCAGTAGGACCAAGTCTAAAGCCTCCACTACCGACAGTCACATCTCCAGTTCAAAAGAACTGGCCCAAACAAATCAAATGCGGAATGTAGAAAGGTCAGCACATCACTATCAAATGGTGGAGCTGTCGAAAAATCTGCAAGATATTGCCAAGCCTGCTGACACCAGCATTTGATTGCCTTTGCAAAAATTGGGCATTGAGCATCACCATCAATACGAGCTTTCAAATCCATTATTTCAGCCTGGAGCAATAATGCTTCTTTCAACTTATCTAGGCCAATATTTTTTTGTTGCGGATATTTCAACTACCTGAATATCACCCCCCATTTCCTCTAGTGTTAAACCTTCTAAGCAAAATTGTATGCGTACTTTTTGAGGATCTGCGTTTTGGCTTGTCACATTTGTTGATTGCAACCACAACAGGAAAATTTGTTGTTTGAGCATGAGCCATAGCTTCACGAGTTTGAGGCATGATACCATCATCGGCAGCTAACACAAGCATCGCTATATCTGTAACTGTCGCTCCCCTTGCTCGCATGGCACTGAAGGCAGCATGACCATGGGTGTCCAAAAAGTAAGCGATGCTCCAGATGACATGTTCACAACAAAGGCCCCTAGATGCACTTATCTATAGGAGTAAATAAAATACCAGCACCATTTACATCTTTAACAACATTCTCCAGGTACCAATCACAGATAATTGAAATCGCTGTGCCTCTGTTCTATACAGGTTTCTCAAAAATACGCAAACCATGTATGGGTCCAGAAAATGCCTCACACAACAACACCTCCCGCATACCCTGAGTTAAAACCATACTTACATGCTGTTCAACCAGATGAACTATATTCATATGACGGTGAACCAATATTTCTTTCAACCACAACGTATGTGTCCACATTGAAGTAAGGCCTGTATGTTGCAATGCTAAAAACACCCTTCCAGCCAAGTCAATAAAATAAAGCTTCCCAACTGCCCTGTTTAATGAATTAATAAAAAGCTAATCAACATGTTCCAGAAGGCACTTTGCAATCACAAATTCCTCTGCCATCATACAAAAGCATCTTAGCCGGTGTTACATTTTGGTACATTGCTTCT
This sequence comes from Pinus taeda, assembly GCA_000404065.3. NCBI lineage: Eukaryota > Viridiplantae > Streptophyta > Pinopsida > Pinales > Pinaceae > Pinus > Pinus taeda. Next base: position 8,395 of record APFE031258728.1, read on the forward strand.
AGACAATATGCCCCGGCAAAGAACAATTTCCTAAGTTAAAAGGCTGCCATCATCCTGCACTATGACCAGTCCTAGTGAAAGATACAAAACAAGCTCTACAAGATATAATTGATATATCAGATCTTAGCAAGAGCCCTTTTCAGGTGCCAGTCAGAAACTCAAATACACTTTGGCACTTTGTTTATTTGAATTTTAAGATCAAAATATGTACAATGGAAGCTATCAAAGGATATCCCCTTGACACCCTTTGAAGAATATTTAGACAGGCTTCATAAGGCAAGTAGCACCAATTTGAAGACTGCAACCATGTACCAGAAAGAACCAAAGCCCTTTTCAGCTGTTGCCCTTGAAATCCCACAAATGTCACAATAAAATGCTCGAGAGCATTTTCTCAACTAAGAACTGCAGACTCTGACGCTTGCGTCTCAGTCACTATTTGGCCAAAAGACCCCACATCAGTCAATGCAGTTTGAGCATCCTGAACAAGACCCAAAACCACTAATGTTGACCTAGGCAAAGAAGAACGAATGTTTGATTGACTGGCATGAGCAACCAAACGTACTCTTAATGCAGGAGTCTTGTTAATAGCATTTTCAAGTTGTGCTGCAGGTAACTGTAATAGCACATGAAATGAATGTGGCTTTGTTTGGTATGCACACTTGAGAAATCCAACCCACAATTTTGGCAATCTCCATATCTGCTTATTTATTAATCGAAAAAGTATCTTCATTACAAAATCCACCAGAGCAGGAAAAGGGCAGCAATTTCAAAAATTGATGTACCTTTCAAGTTGCTGACAAAACCTTTCTTAATCTGCTTGTGAGGATTGAGGCAAGTACTGTAGGACTCCATTGATATATTATGAAAAGTGAACATTCTGAATAGTGCTTGTGCAGGGATAGGAGCTTGAAGTCGCTGTTGCCTCTTGAAGAGCTGGAGAACAAATTACATAATATAAAAAGCACATTTAAATGATTTCTTCTTCAAAACCCTGTTTTGAAGAAGAATCAATCTCTGACATGAGACGGAGTCTAACACCATGCATTAGTCTTTTGAATCCATGCATGGCACTTATAAATGAAATCTTGAAAATCCGTGGACGACGGTTCAGGCCCTCCTTCTAGCGCCAATTTGTTGGTATGGCGAATTTTTGCTATACCAACAAGGGGAATTAACCCGATCGCAAGCCCTAATTAGACCTGATTTCGTTTGGAATGGCTAGTTCCAATAGGTTTTAAGGGACCCCGTAAACTGTTAAATGAGTGCTGATTGATTGTTCTGGGTAGAAGACTTCAATTAAATCAACAAAATAAAACAGCTAACCTATATGTATCAAATCCTATCTAAGCTATTTCTAACTACTCTAGTCTATATCCTAACTATCCTAACCTATCCTGCAGGAGCAAAAACAAAGGAGGTGAAACATCATCTATAAATCCCGAGTCCAAATTAATCAATTGCTAGTCCACTTAAGAACAAGGATGAATTAAATCCTAATTGCAATCCAATCATTCACACAGGAACACACATTCCATTTTATGGAAGAAAAGCTTGCAACTGATGTCCAACATAGTTTCAAATCAACAACCTTTCATGATTTAACCATGATGTTGAATCATATTCAAATAACCAGACATAACCATGAAATGTAAGTTATCAGTATGCACAAAAAAAAAATATACATTTTCATTTGTTTCAGCAACAACATTATGATCAAAACACATAAGAGAAGAGGAAAATCAATCTGAAATACAGGCTCCTCATTGAACCAAGCAGTATCTCTTTATTCACAATAAATCAGAGCTGTTTTTTTCTCAAACAAAACGCCCTTCTCTCCTATCAGGAGGTAATACTTATGCAGCCCTCAATGACCCTTGGTCTTCCATGACCTTTCATTTCCCCCATTTCATTACACAGGTCAACATATGCAGATGAGAATGGTCAGTGAAACTGCTAACATGTCGAGGTCGCCCTTGTTGGAGCGCTCTCCTTCCTAGGGAAATGAATGGATGCCTTCGAAACAGAGGAGGATTGCATATCATTTCTTAGCACTTGTGTGGAGTGGCTATTATTCTCTGTCATTTCCTGAAGGAAACTAAAGATGCTGCGCTCATCATCCCACATCTAGCATCCTTTGTGATGTATCTGACAATGATGAAATATTGATGGATTAGTGCTATCATGAGTGCTTCCACTAAACTGAAGGAGTGCCTCCATTATGCAATTTGGTGGTCCGTGTTCCCTTTAGAAGAGTGTGTTTCACAATGCTGACACCAGTAGGGCAGAGGTGTCATCTTGATACAATTCACCTTCATCTGTTACCAGGTCTGCTTGAATTTGCCTACAAAATAATCCATATTAGCTATAATGGTGAGACATATGGAAAACAGGCCTACAAAACATGAAACTTGCGTTTATAACATCAAATGTGAAAGAATTCCCCTTTCTTTTTAATTTATGCACTGGTTAAGTCTCATGAATGTAAATATGACTTACACTGCAAATCCTTGCAAAACACAGAGCGGAACCCAAAACCTGGACTTGAGATACTGTGGGTGGGAACCTATACCCTATCGGGTCTGCCATATGGAATTTCCCATAAAAAACCGCGACTATGGCAATTTAGTGAATACACAAGAAAAACAGGAAAAACCTCCATTCGGGCCATATACCTGGACTTCAAATTTTATATCTCCGAGCCTAAAATTATCGGCGGGTCTGGCGTGTGGTGTCGCACCTTATGCATGAGCACTAGACCCTGCCGATAGTGATTTACGATGGGGATGTGTGGACTCGATAACATATATATTATGTTTAATCAGATTGACAGGTCCGTTGTATCACATATTACAATATGCGCAGGCTTACGGCCCCCCGATTGGGAAGATTAATTCGATACCAGACCGAATATATATATATATAATATATATATAAATTATAATATAATATAGTAAAATATATATATATATAATATATATAATATAGTATATATATATAATATATGTAGTATATATGTATATATATATACAATACATATAATAATATAATATAATATAAGTATAAAAAATATATATATAATATATATATATTATATAATTAATATATACATAATATGTATATATATACAATAGATGTATTATATATATAGTACATATATGTATTATATGTATTGGTATTATAATAATGTAATAATAAGTATCTATATACATAATAAATATTATATATATATAGAGTAATTATATATAATATATAGAATATATATAAATATAATAATAATAATGTGGTATATTAATAGCCCCAGCGGGTCCGTAGTGTATGATTTTCCTTTGTAAAACTCGACTTCAACGTTTTTTCGTAAACATAAGAAAGTATGGGAAAACCCCGTGTCCAGCCATAAGTCCAGACCTGAAATGTTATATGCTCTGGTCTATAATCATCGGCGGGTCCGAGGTATAATGATGTGCCTTATATATAGGCCCCGACCGTGCCGATTGCGATATGTGATTAGGCGGGCGGACCCGATAGCATATATATCGTGGTTAATATAGTAGTCGGGCTCGAAAGACATACACAAAATTTATAAATATAACTTTGGGGATTGGTCGATAGTGATTTGTGATGGGGCTCTGGACCCAAAATATATGCATTTGGGTTAATAAAACCTGTCGGGCCCGGAAGCCATGAATGCGTTGTGTTAATTGGGATAGGACCAAAAAAGGGATTTATGCATGTTTTGCAAAGTATTTCCGCTATAAGGAACTATGATGGGAATAATGATGCGATAGAGGGTTTTGAGGGCTTAAAATATTCTGATGGGGGGGATGAATAGAGGGATAGGCTGGGTGATCAATGGACTATGCAGCAAGGTCTAAAAAGGGGGCTTGACCATTAAGAACTAAAGATTTGTCTCGGTAAGGAGTTAAAGTCTATGGGAATAAACAAATCATTCGGAGTGGTAGAAGACCAACTTTAGGGGACCCATTAAAAATTACTGCCAAGGAAAGTTTGATAGGGTGGTGGTTGTGGCCACAATATAATCAAAGATCAAAGAGCACAAGCTAATGCAATTTCCCTAAACTATTCCTATGAGCACACACAAACTTTTCAATGCACGATGCATGTTTTTCTTTTTAATTCCCTTAATGTTGTGATGAACAAAAGGAAACTAATGCACATACAATCAACCAATCTTTTTGCAAGAATGAACACTTTACGACAATTTCGTTTCAAAAGAAATGAAGACTTTTACGACACTTTCTTTTGAACAAATATTAATCAACTATAAACTAACTTTGACAATGAATTGGTAGTGATAAAGAAATCATTTAAGAAACACTAAACAATCAAGGCCAAAGTAGGGCTAGGAAAGGAAATACAATGTTGATTTCAGAGACATAACATTCATTGATCATTCAACAAGCAGAAACATAAGGAAATTTTGGAAAAGGCCCAATCGAAAGGTGGAAATTTGACCCAAGGTGGATCAACACAAGTCTGAATGGGAGACACCATGCTAAATTGCAATGTCTCTAAGCCAAGGGTGCACTGATCAACACACTGTCTCTAAGCCAAGGGTGCACTGATTAGTGCATTGTACCCTGACCAAGGGTGCACTAATTCTAGCACATTTCTAAAGTAGGCATTCTAATGCAAATTTTGACCAAAAAACTTCAAAAAGGATAAAATAAGATCAATGAAGGCAAGCAAGGTCTACTAGGGAATCCTAGGATGTGGATAAAGTACCTGAACAATGATTCTTCCCGAGCCGAGTCACCAATTTGTTATGTGGTATTTTGCATCTACGGATAAATACTAATTCCCTATGTAGGTAGCTATACCTAGAACAACAGATTTAAAGTGCGTATCCTTTTAGTATAGACGATAAATAAGACAAGGGAATCAAAGGACCTACTTGTTTTCACTTTCCTTTTGTCTCCTTTGTATGGATCCTTTCGCTCCTCTTTAAATTTAACTCACTGAGAAAGTACTTGCAAGCTTAAACAAAAGACAAAGTACCAATCAAAGAAAGATATCTATCAACTATAAGTAAATGAAATCATATACATTCACACATATAAACATCACATATCAAGATAAGCATATGGAAAAAGGTGTAAACCACTTTATTCAGTAGAAGGAAGAATTACAACCATGAAGTCTGATCCATTGCCACTCTTCCAGCTTGGGTTCCAACCAACATCACATCAATAGCACAACACTTTGGCAGCATAACAATACTTGCTTACAATCTCAATCCTCACACCAACAGTATCTCCTTACAAATTCTCAAAGTCCAACCATTGATCACTTAGATGAGTGCTCAATTTATAGGAAGATGGAGGAGGCTTTGTCATCAATGAAGGTATTGAATGGCCTTCCATACTTATAATTAGTTCCATGAAGGAAGGGATGAGAGGATAAGAGATATCTTAATTCATTCCTCATCCATTTTCAAGCTCATAGGAGATGATAAGTGTGGGAATCTTCTAGAAGGCTCCAGAAGATAAGAATATTCCCCAAACCCTATGTGAATTTCGCTCAAACTCGCCCAACATAGGTCAAAGAGGGCCTAAGTGCTTTGCAGAGCACCCTGGCATGGACTTAACTGCTCTGCAGTGCACCCTTGCATGGGCCTACCCATGCTAGTCCATATAGAGGTCATTTCAAGATGCCTTTAGGCCATGAAACTATCTAGGAAGGAGGCATTCAAAAGGTTGAATTTTTTAGGGTAAGTAGCAACTAAAATTAGGGTTTGATGAGCCCTAAAACACTAATATGGATGATGGGAATGATGTGCCCAAATGGATCTATAACAATAGGTGTCTAGCTTAAGGTAGAATCCTAGGTATTTGAAGTTGTCCATCATCAAATTTTTTTCAAAAGGAAGTGCCTCTGTAATCCTCTTGATTCCAGTCCTAGAGAACCCCTCTAGAATCAAAGAAGATTTTTGTACATTGATACACATACCTGTAGCTACTATAAACAAACCGAGTACGGAATTAATCTGCTGAATATCACTCCTAATTCCATCACTGAAAAGAGGATATCATCATCAAACAATAAATGAGAGATATGAATATTTACTGCCACTTCGATACCTTTTATGTCTCCTCTTCTCCTTGCTTCTAGGATAATTTGACTAATACTCTTTGCTGCTAATAGAAAAAGGAGGGGCAATAATGCACATCCCTGTCTGAGTCCTCTTTGACTATGGAAGAAAGAAGATGTTGCTCCATTGATTACGACTAAAAATCTAACATTTGAAATACATCCCATTAACAAATTTATAAAACCAATGCCAAATCCCAAGTTCATTAGCATCCTAATGTAAAGTCAACTGAATTTGTGATATGCTTTGGAAATATTGATTTTTACAATCGCTCCCTTTTTCTGACTCCTCTTGATACTGTGTAGTGTCTCTTGAGCACCCCCTTATCTTCATGAATTTGTCTTCCATCCAAAAAGCCAAATTTTTGCTTGGATATGTCCCCTGAGAGAATAGGCTTCAATCGTACTGCAATGACTTTT
>APFE031258736.1:0-29247 GCA_000404065.3 Pinus taeda
ATGAGCTATTGTACGCATCAAACAGAGATCATATGCTAAAGTTACGACCCGGGGAAGTTGATGTACCAACTTACCCCCAAACGGGGCCCACAGTTTGGCGTTTCATCTCCTAGGGTTAGGTTTTGGAATGTTAAGGGTTTTTCATTGTTTCTCAACAATAAATAGGCCTTCGAGCCTCATTGTAACATAGTTCAGAGGCATGTAGCCATCATATCTCTTCTCAGAGATAAGCTACCATCGCCCTAGCTAGTTTATTTCCATTTCTGATTGTAAGCATGTTTCAGTATTTTCCATTAATGAAATGAAGTATTATTTCCGCTGCATCTTTGTGTATATGGTTATCTCTGTAATTTGTTGCGTTCCTGTCTAAATCCGAATCAAAAGGCATTAAGCTTATCCTTTATATAAAAAGTAGAATGTAAGATATAAAAAGTAGAAAGAAACGAAACATATCCTTTATATAAAAAGTAGAAAGAAATGATACAAAATTAGAAAATTTTATTTTCAGTTACTTTATCTACTTTATCTTAAGGTGGAAATTGAAGGATTTGTTTGTATAATTAAGGTGGAAATTGAAGATTTTTTTTATTATTATTATTTTTATTTATGTAAGTATTATCTTAATTATTTTTTAATGTTTATGTTATAAGATATATAAAGATAAATATAATTAAAAAAAAAAAAAAAACAATCTTATAACATTTTAAGGGTGATATGTAATTTTTTTCATTTCTTAATATGGAGTTGATATGTAACATTTAAAAACTATTAGATTAAGTAAAAGATATATATTAAGTAAAATATTTCAAAATATGTTTATATTTTGCATAACCTTTACTTTTGATAAGATACTTCTGGATCTATCACATTATGTTTTTGAGTTGATGTTTTGAGCCAAAAAGTGTGGCGCATCATCATGGCACTGATGGGAAATCTGATCAAGCTTCTATTGTTTTGTAGATTAAAGTCTTTATATTATCAAAAATCTTCAAAGTAGGGACCTTTTACATCCAATACACTACGATGATGCTTAGGATCTCCAAGGAATTAAAGAGGATACACTAACCATTCTTTTCAACTATTCCTAAAATACAAAAGAAAATAGACATATTAGATAGTCCTTATAAAACATAATAGAAAATCAAATTTACTAGTAAACATAGTGGTCATTAATAGTTAGAAGAAGAAATGGGATCAAGGTCCCTAGCACTCAATCTTGGAGGAGCAGGGGTATCTAAGTCGCAATGAAGGTTCCCTTCCACATGGGCCAACTTTGCATCAAGCCTGTCCATTATGAAACGTTGGTTTCTAAGCATTATTTTGAAGTCCTCGAGAGAGAGAATGCGTTGCCTCTTTCCAATTATTTATATTAGAACACCAGATCAAGCATATTAGTCATCTTCCAATTAAGAGCAACCAAATTGAGGTATTTCGTTTTTCATCCTCTAGTGTTTCTAGGGTCAAGAAGCCAACAACAGACCTCTTCCATAATCTTGAAGTTGGAACAGGATTGCCTCTCTGCACTAGCCTGAGTTTCTGATTTCCTGATTTGATGTCAGGTCTCAAGTGACATTGCATTAAGATATGTAGCAATTGAGTCCTGGGAAAACAACCAAGCCCTCCTCTGACCTTATAAGTTGCTTCCACCTCCATCCCTATTGCATTGCATGCCTTTCCTGGGAGGCATTACGATATGGTGGGGTTCCCCCCACTTAAGAACACTCAAGAAACCACTATTAAACACCTGACAATAAAAAATACCACACAAAACACTAACATAATGCAAGTTAATTGAAACACTAGAGTTTTCACCATAAAACATGAACCAAGAAAAACCACTTGAGGGAATAATGCACTCAAGGGCCCCAAGGCATAGGAAACCCCTCACTTTGGAATGCATTGAGACCTGAAGATTCAAAGAGAGACAGAGAAATATTCAGGTCTAGATAGAAGACTTTCCACATTTACACCATATTGCATTAAACCAAAATGGAAATATAGCATTGTCTCACTTTTAAAAACTTGACATGAGAAACCTCACGCACTAACCAAGGCTCCCAACTAAATTCATGTGTCGAGACAGACCAAACCCAAGACCATATTTACCCATAACCATCCCAAATCATAGACTAGAAGAACTAATGTGAAAATTGATAGGAATAGGAATTATAAAACTAAAAGGAAATATAGCTAGGAAAATCGAGGTCGACAAACAAAAAAAAAACCTAAGCCACCAATCCTAAGATGGAAATGGTTGAATTGTGTTAACAACCACAATCTGACCACAGATCTAGCTGCAAATTATCTTCACACTAGAAAAATTTTCCCCTCCCACCTGCACTTCACCAACTTTTGTCAAGCTCCACACCTCACAATACTAAACCCAATCCCACATACTGACAAGACCCTTCCATTATAAGGTTCAAGTGATATAGACATTGATAGGGAGGTTGGCTCATCGACCTCACATCCACCTCTAACACTTTCCAAGACCACTAATAAAAAATCCACCTCTGTCCATTCTCTAAGGCTATTGATGGATATTTGTGATTTTCATGTAAATCTATGTTAGGGGTGAGCCACACCCCCTACTCATAAATGCACTTTATGTTGACAGGGTGGTGGGCTCAACCACCAATGCCCCCTTTTGGACTTGATGCTCACCCCTAATGGGGATGATCAAGCTTCATTAGATAAATATTAAGTAGTTTTTAAATGCCACATATAAACTCCATATTATGAGTTGAATAAATTACACATAGACCTCAAAATGGAAAGTGAAAATATAAAAATTATTTTAATTTCAATTACTTCATCTCTTTATGTATAAAAGAGCTATAAAATTATGGTATATCTAATCCTAAAATACTTAAGTATTTGTTATATATATATATTAATATATATATATATATATATATCTACATAGATAGATATATAATATTATATATATATTATATATATAATATATATATATATATATAATATATATAATATAAATATATAATATATATATATATATATAGAGATAATAATAGATAATCTATCTATGTAGATATATAGTATATATATATATATATATATATATAATATATATATAATATATATAATATTAATATATATATATAGTATGTAGAGAGAGAGAGAGAGAGAGAGGAGAGAGAGAGAGAGAGAGAGAGAGAGAGAAGAGAGATAGAAATACACACACACCACACACACACATAGATGTATTCTATACTCCATTTGTTATGCAGAATCTATGGTTGCAGATAGAAGTATCTTCCCTAGATGGTGGACTGGCTTAGAAAAACATAAAGACAAAGGGACTAATGTTTTCCATAAAGTAAATAGATAATGATATGAAGCCTACCTGGAATCTGTGATATGCTTCTCTCCTTCCTTGGTTTGAATGCTCCACTCAAGCTCTATTCACAATAATTAGAACCTGCATAGTAAAATAACACAAGTCAACAATCCATGGAATCTATGCAGCATCATCTAATAACTTTATTCAATAGATAAACATGGTATTAAAATATATATAACCATAACATCATATATAACAAAACAAAGAACTCTTTGCATTAAAAAAAACGGAGTGAATTACAACGAAAAATAGGTGTTGATCTTTTAGAAAAACTCCTCCAAGTTGACATGCCCTTTCCTTGTCACAAAGTGAACCTCTATTCACCCTAATGCATGGAAATATATCTCTCACATTAGTAGCATAAGGGTTGAATCAATTTCCAAAATCCAACCCCTTGCCCATGGATGGCAGTAAATATATAGGTGAAGGAGATATTTCATGAATTCTTATCCTTTTACCAATTTGGGCTTGAGATCCACTCTTGATGGGAGGATGAGCTCAAGGGATAAGGAATGAAAACTCAAAGGTAGGATAGGATAGAATTCAAGATTTTTATCTGAGGTAAATGGTTAGAACAGATCATAGAAGCTTCTAGAAGAGGAAGCTTCAGGATTCCTTTTTGTTTTCCCAAATTTCTAGAATTTGCGCACCCCCAATGTTAAGCAATCTATTGGTGATCAACATAGGTGCAGAGTAGGGAAACCTAGAAGTCAACGCTAGCCAATAAGATACCATGGTGCATTGGTCCTTAAAATTATCAAAAAAAGGTGTTTTCAGGCATAAACTCAGGGATTAGATTGAGTCATGCTTAGGTATTTGTGCAAGGATGATGAAAAAGGGGTCAAAGGATGTTGATTGTTTCAATTGAAGGCATATTGACCATATGTGACAAAATGGCCTATAACAGATTTTGCCCCTAAAGCGCAAAGTTAGAAATGATATTTGATGACTGAAGCAATTTACCTTGTGACAAGTGAGGATCCAAAATAACTGTCGAGATCATCATATGTTACAATACATTTACACCATGACATCTTTGTTGAGGAAGGCATACCCATACTCAGCACATAAGCTAACATTACATGTACAATGATCAAAATACATGTCCACTAATGACAAAAGGTAGACTCATGACTAGATAACTCTCTATATGATCATAGCCATCATACAATGTGATCATGTATTACTCCTGAAATCATAGCCTGGATGAATGAAAACTAGATCTAGGGTCTTCTATCTTGTTCACATGACCAACCAATGTATGAGTCTAATCATGTGAATCAATGAGCTCAAGTCGAACATGGTAGACACCATCTGATTATTGGCCAATGATGTAAGTCGTTAAAAAACATGAGAGAAACCAAAGATCCTATTAATGGCTCTTAAGGTACTCTAGTACATATGTATGTTGTGAATAAATAGTTGATGTCGAACACCACACCGAATATTTCTGTCGAAGGTCGATGATGTAAACTTATCATCCAGAGAAAGGGAGCTTTCCATTGATGTATGCAAGCACCAAGGTACCAAGTGGTGTTTCTAAGTCAACTTCCTAGATAATGAGATGATGTTTATAGGAAGTGACTCATCGCAGGAAGGGCCTTAATGTATCTCCCATCAACAACACAAAACGGATATGATGATTTGAGACATAATGATCAAAATGATGTTGATATGGAACTGGAACAGGAATGGAAGACACGGAATGAAGGCTTAAGAGTATTGTAGCATATATTAACTGAATGACTTCTCTTGAACACATCAGTGACACTTAATGGAGTTGGCAACATTGACCCAAAACAAAAAAAAATGGAGGCTTTGAAACGGTATGATAAAACAAAATACAAATAGATTTCCTGACCCAATAGCCACGGAGATGAAGTAAAAGAGTGTCGTGTTCAAGAGCGATTCGCTACCATTAACAAAATGGAGTACCCTATTTTCCCAATTTCCCCAACCATACTGGTCAGTAACTTTTTATTTTTTAACAACTTTGAAGAGGATAACATATGCTTGATATGTAAGTTAATCCTTTGAATAAATCCCTCTGAGAATACTTAACGAACCGAGAGAAGGAGTGGTTCAATCCCATCATGAACAAGTCCATCGTTTTTTTATTTTTTTACAAGTCCAATGAAGGCAAAACTCAACATCTTTTTCATGTTTATAGAGTTTGCCAAAGAAGCGGAAAAAAAAAATTCCAAATGTTCCTTTCGTAGATAGTCCCTCAGGTCCGAAAAGGCAAAAAATAATACCCATGAGAACCTCTTAGTCGTGTTCGACTAAGGTATTCCTTTTTTGTAGTTATTCCATCTCAGTCTGGAAAAGGGTTAAACTTATATTGAGTCGATGTCTTTTCATTTACTTTAATGCATTCGAAAAGAAAAGTTCTCGACAATCTTTTCATATCTTTGGATTATGAAAAGATTTGAAAGAGGACTCCATGGGGTTCCTTTTTCGTAATTTTATGGAGCCCGAAAAAGTGATAAAAGTTTGCTCCTCGGTCAAAATAATATGTTCAAAATGTGACAAAATTTGTCAAACAAATGTTGACCTGGTTAGAACATCACAAGAAGTATTAATAATACTTGTTTCCTAGTAAAAATAGGTTGTTACTATGTCAAAAAAGTAAATGTAAATAAAATAATGGAAGAAACAACCATAAATACCCAAAATGATTATTCGCATTTAACATTTCACATTTACCTTCAACGGAGAAAGTTTTGGGTAGTTGTTTCCTTCGATCTTCTATAGTTGATTGCACTAAATCCGGTGGATCATTTAAAGAACCATCACTTCTGGGTAGGAGCTAAAACCTTCTCTTTCAATTCATGGTCTAATTATTTGTTTTCATGCAAATTTTAGGCATATTTTAGGGCCTTGGCGTTTAAGAAACTTGCCCTAGGACCAACGCAGGCCTAGAGGGTCGAAAGGTGTGTTAGACCTAAGTGAAGGTATACTATAGGGGAGGGGTGAAACACACTATCTCTCCTCTTGGGGTTGTGTGGGGCACAAATCCAAAAAATGTTTCCCATTTACGCTTTAAAAATTTTTAGTTTTCTTGCATGGAAAATATCCTAATATGTCTCTTCTTGATGTTTTAGGTCTTCATTAGAACAAAATGTCCTTTATCTGGAGATAAAGAGGGCATGAAGAACATGATTTAAATGCATCTAGTGATCCTTCTAGAATCTAGGAACTAAAGAAATATGGATTGTTGAAATTATTCTAGTTTCCTGGTATGAGGCAGCAAATGGAATTACTAGCATATCTTGTTCATGCATGGGATGTGGCAGCATAGGCATTCAAATTTGGGGAACTTCTACTCGAGATAACAATGAAGGACATATACTTTTTTACAGGTTTATCTAGGAGAGGTGCCCCCATCTCTCTCTTAGGAAGGAGAAGGGGTGGAGAAACAGTGAAATATTATATCACTAATTACTATAAACCTTGATCCAAGCCAACTAGATATGGAAAGATTAGCATAAAATATGTAACCCATTTTCCTTTAAGAACAATCTTATTCATCATTGCCATATTGGCGATTAGCTTGACACTTCATGTAGCTAGCAGATCATACATGCATTATGGTGTGGAGTGTTTGGATCCAATAGTATTTAACTGGAGTGAGGGAGTGTTAGTCAATATGAAAGAACAATTGTTTAAAGAAAGAGAGGGAAAGGTGAAAAAAAATGGATACAGTCTCATCTTGGTCTCTTTTTCCCTAGAGTGATTCCATTACTTCAACCTTAACAGATTATGCTCGAGCCCATTGATCTAAGGGTTCCATGGATGAGGAGGTGGATAGATCATATGTCCTGACATGTAGGTCCATCATCAATCAGTTCCTCACCAGCCTTCTTTGGATGGATGCGTAGACATTTCATTATGATCAATGATTATCCATATGCGGGGATGGATTTCCATGATGGCCCTAAGCTCACACTTCCTGAGGGTGAGCGATGGGATGTTATAGGTAAGATATTTTGACTGTTTGAATTTTTTAAAGTTTTACAAAAAAAATTGTTTTTGATGTTTCAAAGACTTAAACTATTGATTTGTTCATGCAGATATTAGGCTTGTTTGATTGATAGATTCTTCATATCTCCATCACACAAAATAACAACCATAGGTGGTAGTAGAACCAATACACGTTGTTGCAGTAATACGGGATGCACTACAGGATCTTAATGTAGCCAAGATCCTAATAGAGGTGGAATGCCACGTGGAGAGATTGACACACGGGATAGATGAGATGGCGATCGACCAAATTCCAATGTGACTTCAAAAACACACTATCGGAGTGCCTAGCCATATTGATCGGCTACTATGCAAAATAGCTCATGCAGTGGCTTGTTATCATGAGCACTTTGATTAGTCTACTTAGATATTTGGATGTAGTTTTTTATATGGGTCATGTGGCCATATGTGTCTCGAGCACAAATTTTGTAAAACACCAATCTATATAATATATATATATAAGATAATATATTTATATATAGTATAGACATTTGCAACGAATGTAAATAAGTTTTCAATACACATCACATCATTGAAAGCATAATAGGAACACAGAAACCCTTAAGATATATATAATATATATATATTATATATATATATATATAATATATATATATAAGATATATATATATATATATATATATATATATATATATATTATATATATATATATATAATATAATATATATATAATATATAATAGATATATATATCTTAAGGGTTTTTGTCTTCCTATTATGCTTTCAACGATGTGATGTGTATTGAAACTTATTTACATTCGTTGCAAATGTCTATCTAAAATAGGATTAGAAAATGCATCTGTCAAAATGATTAGATTTCTAGAAATACATTCATATTGTATGAAATTTATATGTCTTTCTAGAAGTCAAATCCTTAAAATAATATGCAAGATTATAGGACTTCTAATCGAATAAACATTAGAAAGTTGTAGTACCACAACTTGTGAGTCAAGTCTAATGACTAATCGACAAGTACCATGTGAAATAGAATCTGATAGTAGCTCGACCACTACGCTATAATTAGTGATGTTGTAGTCAGAGTGACCGATACAAATCCCTTGTAGAATCACTAGCTTGCCATTTGGAGAAAAGATAGCCCAGGCTGCTAAGTATAGGTTCTGAGTACTACAACTAGCACCATCATCATAACCAAAATCTAGTTCAAGGGATGCTAACATATGCAAACCAAATGTCAAAAGAGATTAACAAAAACCTTAGCAAACTCTAAAGAGACACACTCAATACGCCTATACATAGTATGTACACAGTGTTACTATGCATGAGATCAAGAATAATATTTCTTTATGTACAACCCATTTCTAGGTTGCACCAGTGGAATTCCATCAAAATTGACTAACTCATAGGGCCCTTTTGCAAGAACATGCTTGACAATATATGGACCTGACCACATGGGTTGGAACTTTCTTGATACTAGCTTATAAAATTCAAAAGAACAAGGTATCCTTCTGAGAATACACAAGGCTTGACACTTTTGTCAAATTGTACCTTATACATGTTTTATGAGCTTCATTAGCAATAGTAGCATCATGCCATGTCTCACCTAATCATTTTAGATGTAAAATATGTTCCTCTTATACAAAAGTGGTAGGAAGAAGTTTTATAGCTAGTTTCAATCATAGAATATCGCATTTGATTGGAAGGATTGCTTCCAAGCCATAAGCAAACTAAATGGGTGTAAATCTTGTAGCAGTCCTTCCAAAGGTTCAATATGCCCACAAGGCAGCATAAAGAAGCAAATGCTAGTCCAATTTATGGACCCCTACCAAGCATTGAAGCATAGTTTTGAGAACTTTATTGATAACCTCAATCTTTCCATTAGCCTAAGGATAGTAGAGATTGGAACTTTCATGGGAAAGTCCCAGCTTAGAATTTAGTTGGTCATCATATGATTCCAAAAATTCATTCCGTGATACGTAATTATGGCTTGTGGAACACTAAACCATGTGATAACGTGATTGAAAAATAAGTATGCAGTAATTTCGCCACTATTGTTAAATGTAGGCATCGCCTCAACCCATTTAGTCAAATAATCTATTGTCACAATGATATAACCATGCCCCTCATCCAAGTGAGGGTTACATGTCATAAAGTCAATACCTGATTTTTTAAAAGGTTTGACAGTGATAACGGGATGCAAAGGAGCAAGAAAATCACAGGTATTACGAAATACAGTCTCAAAAAATGGTAAGCAAAAAGTAACCAGGGCGTAGGATCTTCTACGTGGTAGCATAACCAAATAAATGACTGCCACACGCCCCTGAGTGGCTTTCATTAAGGACTTTCTTGACCTCCTATACCGTGAGGCACCTTCGTAAAATTGTATCAATATTATGTCAATAAAGGGTGTCATCAATAATTATGTAATTCTTGGCTTGGTATCGAATACGTCACTTCTCAGAGCGAGAGATATGATACTAGAAATTTTGGGTCTAGAGATATATAAAAATGTCTTCATACCATGAGTCAGATGATGAAATAAAAAAACAACAACTCGTTAGGCATATAATCATTAAATGTTGATTCAGAATCGAGGGAAGGAAGGTCACACATAAGCTCAACGAAAACCAAGGATTTCTTTAAGTTGGATTTGATTAATTCCAGATCAAACTCTTGCAGGATGATGATCCATTTAGAGTATTTCACCCTAGAAATTGACATGAAAAAATTTATGTCATAGGGTGCAATCTGAAACAACTATAGTTTTATGGAGCAAGATGTAATGATGGAACCTTTGAATGGCTTGAACGATCACCAACCCCAACTTTTCTACTTGGATATACTTGATTTATGTATCATTGATATTTTGACTTAGATAATATATGGGGTGTTCTTTCCCTACATCGTCTTCCTGGACCAATACCATTGCTATAGTAGAAGAGGAAGTAGTGAGATACAATAATAATCACATTGGTAATCAAGGGGATATAAGATATATTATTGAACTAGTACATATTTCAAGGCATCAAATGCTTTCTGAGCAGTGTTTTCCAAATGGAAGGGAACCCCTTTCTTAAGCAGATGAGTGAATCCTTTGGTTAACTCAGTGTAATTAGGGAAAAACCTTCATATTAAGTTAGCTATCCTTTGAAGTCGTTGAAGCTGAATGAGCAAAGAAGGTGCAGGCAGGTCAATGATTACTTTACTTTCATAATATCGATACAAAGTCCATGTTTTGAGATAAAAAAACCAAGAATTCGACCATAACTAACACAGAACACACATTTGTGTAGATTTAGTCAAATATTATACTGTATAAACCGTAAGAAAATGGCCCTAAGATGCATTGGGTGATCATCCCGATACTTAGAATCAACAAGGAGATTATCCAAATAAGGTTGCACGATGTGTTTAATATCATGAAAAGTGTAATCCATTTCCCATTGAAATGTGGCTCCAACATTCTTTAGACAAAGAGGAAGTTTTCGGTAGGAAAATGTACCTCATGGATAGATAAATGCAATTTTAGGTTGATCCACTGGGAGAATGTGGATTTGATTATATCTAGAGAAACCAGCCATGAATGAATAGATTTCACAGTCAACACAATCATCAAAAATCTATTCGATGAATGAGGTCGGATGGTTTTCCTTTGGACAAACACAATTTACAACCCTATAATCGATGCATACACAAATTTTCCCCTATTTCTTCATGACAAGGAAAATATTTGACACCCAATCGGTCAGAGGAATGGGGTAGATGAAACCAGCATGAAGGAGTTTTTCAACTTCACTCTTTATCACGACATCTTTCTTTGGATGGACTGGATGGAAGCTCTACCAAATTGGTTTAACATTAGGATACATTTTAGTCTCATGCACCACTATATTTGGCTTGATACCTGGCATTTCCTCATAGGTCTAGGAAAAGACATCACAAAACTCCTAAAATAGGGCTTTATAGGTCTCAATCTCGGATGGAGAGAAAGATGCACCAATGTGTAGATTTTCGACAATACTCAGTTTAACAGAGATATCAAGAGGTATCATCTCTTTGATATTTGAGAGATTCTTTTCAAAATTGACTTTGTGAATGGAAACAAAATTCGTAAAATATTTGACAACATTGGGTAGATGCACATTACTGAGATTACCCTCAATGGAATCTAGTAAGGAGGAAGGATGGTGATGATCATCCCATGATGCATCATTTGGTATCATTATCTCCATGATGCTCTCATCAATAGAGAATATATGAGAGAATGGATCATAACACATGCCATAATCCAGTTATTTATCAACCCATTTGATCAAAGAGAATGTGTGAGTTGCACAAGCTATATAGATGGATTCATAATCAAGTTCAATGGGGCTAAGCAATATTCAGTTGCCAAAACTATGGATGTTAGTTTCATCTGGTACAATCGATGGATCAGTCTAGATGGTAGAAGATGATATCATATTGATATAAGAAACTGAATATGAGCTATTAGGAAGCTAAGGAGGAGAAATTCAAAAGATTCCCATTGGAAAGGAATCCTTCAGCATTCCAATCCCGACATGCTAATAAGAATATATATATTTTCCCTACAAGCGGGAAACTTCTAGTAACATGAGAATCATAGGCGAAAAAGGTGAGTTATTCAATGGCCATAATCCATCCCTTATGAGGAAAGGCAACCATACTAAAATAATTCGAAACGACTATGGCCATGGTGTAAAACCACGTCTAACCCAATAGAATATTATAATTAAGAGGTCCGTCAATAAATTCCACTTCTATGGATACATTTTTCCCCCATAATTCTTCTTGTAAGGAATTAAGAATACCACAAGGCTTATATGTTCTCCCATAAAAAGCTTTTAATGTGGTAGGTGACAAACCCAGTTGAGGAGAACCAATCATTTTCCATCAAGATAATGAGACATGTCGAGGCTCCCTCATCCACAATAGAAGAATAAATATTCTTACCATAGACAATGACCTAGATGATTAAGGCCAATTGAGTTGGAGGGAGATGAGTATAGTTTTTGTGACTGAAAACAACTATGTTGGAATCTGAAGGGTCCACACATACGATAGCTGAAAGTAAATCCTTGTTCTAGGCAGGACAGTTTTGCAACACCTTGAGGGTCGGCATAGGTGATCAAGATTGTGCCAAGTCTTCAACTACATTATAATTTTGAGTAGCCCTGGCACAAAGGTTGAAATAATATTTATGGATAATGCACTTCATAGGCTTAACAGTTAATTTGCAGGAATCGTGGGCGAAGAAGGATCATATGGAGGTGATGTCAAACCGGAAGGTTGATCAGTAGCATGATTGTTTGGAGGATTTTCATTACCATAGTCCTTGTTTCGAGTAGCTACCATAACATCATATTTATGCTTGTTGGAGGAAAGCATTAAAACTATGTTAGAGCAAGAAGCGTCTTGAGCGACCATGTGGGTCTCTTGATTGCAAAACAGGTCAGTCAGCACAGTAGGAGAAGTGGAGGATTTTAGAAACTGGTTCACTTCTGCATGGTGAGGACAATCATGATTAAAGTGCTCCTTGTTTCAAATCAAACATGGGTAGTGAGGCTTTTGTTTCTCATTAGAGGACTGATTTTTTTTCTTGTCCTGTGAGAAGAATCTTTCTTCTTTTTTTCTTTTCCTTTATTCTTGCTTCCTTGTTGTTGTTGAGATTTTCCTTTATCAGATGAAATGAAATTTATCTCAGAAGAAGAAGCCATAGGAATATTGGATGAAGAGTTTTGAGTAGAAGTAGTGAGAGTAGCACCAGTTGGTTTTCTCACTATCTGCGAACTAGCAGAACCAATAATGTCATCAACAGCATGAGATTCTTTACTAGGAATGGGAGGAACAACGTTTGAAGATCTCAGAGCATCTGGTATATTTTCATAGAGCATTCCAGATTGGACTTAGATGAGGTCCAAATATTGAGCACAAGAAATTACTTTCTCTTCAATCACAACCCCTCCTTTAGCTACATCCTCTGTGATAAATGGAAATAGGGATTTAATGAACCATTCCGTTAATAATTGATCCTGAACATACGTCTTAACCAACTAGAAATGACATTGCCACTCATGAATGTGATTTGAAATGTGAGTGGCTTTAGTTTATATAAAGTTGGTCAATAGTTTCATTCTAGTTTCATACCATATGGGTAGCTGGAAATGTGTGAGAAAGGTGGTAGCCAAGGAACTGAAATCATGAAATGAAGCTCTAGGTAAATCAATCTCCATTTAGCTGCAGTACATGTAAGAGTATATTGGAAAAGATGTAATCATATGGAATAATCATTAATGGATTTTGAAGAACACCAGAGATTATACGTCATGATATGGGTTTACGGTTCTTCTCTAGGATTCCCATTGAACTTTATGATATCAAAAAGAAATTTGGTAGGA
The DNA here is from genome assembly GCA_000404065.3 of Pinus taeda. NCBI lineage: Eukaryota > Viridiplantae > Streptophyta > Pinopsida > Pinales > Pinaceae > Pinus > Pinus taeda. The sequence continues at coordinate 13,785 of APFE031258736.1, forward strand.
ATTATCATCCACCGAGGAGAATGAGCAATGGGATCATTGGTGAGTCGAGTCAAGTCTGGTAATTCGAGAGTTGACACAAAAGGTAATAGTTGGTTAAAATATGGTGGAGGATATCTTGGATAAGAAAGAATATCCTTAGCAATAGGTTCTTAGTTCCTGGATAAGGAGGGTTATGATAAAGAGGAACCTAGGCACCAGAATAAGGAGGATTTTGGTAACCAACATATGCATAACCTTGTTGACCAACTCTAGGATAATCCTGTAAAGGCTGGAATGGATGGGTTTGGATATGTTGGCCTTGAAAATGAACTTAAGGAACACACTGATAAGGTATATACTTTTGCCTTACTGGGTTTTCCATCATCTGAACATAAGGTGGGTTTGATTGGGTTTGTGCTATACTATACATAGTCTGTCCTACTAGATTTTTGGGAATACCTTTCCCAAGTGATTGAGACTATAAGGTATTACTGTGATATTCAAAAACCCCCCATTTGTTAAAAGAAGTAGTCAATATTACTTTAATAAATGGGGAACCTTTAAAAAATCCTTCCAAAATAAGTTTAGCATTAGGCATTTTCCTTTTTGGAATAAAGCAAGATATCAAACAAACACTTTTTGAAAAAGCAATCAATGAGAATGCCACGCTACAACCTTGAAACTATTAGGTTTCTCATATAAGCTAAGTCCTGAGGCATTTCTTATTAAAACTAAGACCTACATCTCATATCGCCACCTATAAGGGGTACACCTTAACAAGTTATCCTAAACCATGTGAAATGCAAAATTGCGATGACAAGATCTCCCTTATCGCATCACACTGCAAACACTTAAGAGAAGCTTGCAAACTTATCATTATGTGAGATTGCGAAATGTGATTGAGACCTGGATCTAATCCTGAGATAGGTTATAAACAAGTACTCAAGTCCGCTACTTAATAAAAAGGGATTTACATAGAAAAATTTGATAAATAAGTTATGCTTTGAAAACGATAATAAGCGGCCCGCATTTTGCATCCTGCAGAAACTAAAGAAACGTTAAGGAAAGAACACAAACACAATGTGGTAATGTGATTTTTGATATTGCATCGCAATCGCAAAATCAACATTTTCACAGTTTAAAGGCTCTCCACCCTAAAATAAAGTTTCTTCACGACTTACGATGCGAACATTAATAGGAAATAAAGCTAGGGATAAGGAATCATTAGTGGGAATTTAGTAAGGGTTAATGGCATTTATGTGTGAAAAGCAGGTCAACATGATATGATATCTTCTCACCTACGTTCAATAAAACTCCTTTCTTGTAACCTTTTCATGATTTATATATATTATTCCTTCTTACATTCATTGTTATATCTGTATATCTAATAGTTGTTGTTTTTCTCCATTTTCAAGAAAAATCCACATAAAGAGTCTTTGGGAACAATGGCAAAGAAGGGAAAGGCAGTCACACCTGAGAAATTAGAAATAAATCCTTCATTCTCTGATACTACATGCAGTAGAGATGGAGGAACCTCTACGTGGGAAACCATGTATGATTTATTAGAAGAAGAGCAACCAAAACCTCTAGAAACAAAGGCCACAGTCGATGGTCATGCCTACTCAAACGCCTCCATCTTCAAGATGGAATGCTCATTTCTGCACCGCATAGCCGTGAGACCAAATATAATCCTATAAATAGATATGGTCAAGTGGATAATTGATCAGGTGGACATCTCAGACAGAGAATTTAAGAATAACAGGCGGGAGGTTATGGGATCTTCTACATTAGATAACCTGTGGCTTATGTACAACCTATCAGAGCCACAAATGTTCTACAACAAATAGTTCCTCAAGAAATTTTCTAAGGAGAATGAAGACCCAGCAGATGTCATGCAAACCTGGATGCAAAATGAAGGCAAGTTCAAAAAGGACAAAATGGGTATGTATTCTACAGCATCTATAGCTCCCCCTCATAGTTTCACAACAACCATGTTATGTAGGATGTTTGGCAAGCCTGATAGTACTAAATTTTCCCCAGAATGGTTGCTATTAATAGATGCAGCCATAAACACAACCATAATGAATTGGACACAAATTTTGTCTAATAATTTAGCAAAGGCTATAATGGAGTATAAGAGGAAGAGGCGTATCTCTTCAAGGGTTTACTCTCCTTTTTTATGAGTGCCTATGTAATGGATGAAATCTGTTTTGGCTCCAAATTTCCTATCATGCGATGGAAATGGATTGTGAAGGACCCACTTCCCATTCATATATATCATAATAACATGTGGGAGTCTTAGTTTCACCACCATTCTTCCAAAATTTGTCGTGAAGTCATGTTGCCTATCCATAAACAAGTTTTCAACCAAAATGCCCCTAGGTTTTTTAGAGATGCTAAAGTAGATATCCTTCTTATGGGCAAATGGTTTGGGGAGGAGACATTCACATATATCAGAGTATTTAGGAGCATTTCTTCACCACATTTCCTCCCAGACTATGTCCTCGACAAATTGATGGCTAGAGAGATAGGCTACCAAAAAAAGGCCATTTTGCCTACATTTCTATTGCAGTGTGGTGCATCTGCACTACATGATTTTGGAATTGCATGCAAAGAAGCAGAGATCATGAAATCTCTAAAACTACCTACATTCCTAGGAAGGCAGTATGACCCAAACAACACTACCAAATATTTCACTACCATGGTGAAAGTGAAGGTCTTCACCCATGAGGAAGATGCATTTGATCATGTCTTCCTATAAAAGGAGACATTCTTAGACGTGAAGCATATGTCATCAATAATTTTTTCCCTAGGTGATAATGAAGCCTTTCATGAATACAAAGAAATAATATTATTAAAGGTCCCATTGGACCAATTATAGATTGAACCGATAAGGAAGCCAACTCCTAGTGTAATCTTAGAGCAAAGCCCCAGAGAAAATTCTAAAGATGACTCTGAAGTAGAGTCTCAGGCAAAGTCTACTCATGATTCAGAGCACTCAAAGCAACAGTCCCAGAATGGGGGTAGTAAAAGTAAGGAGTCAGAAAAGGACACACCCGAGTCTACAAAGGAAGCAGCCGAGCAAACCTCATCTAAGAAACAGACTGAAATTAACTCTACCTCCACCCAGTCAACAAAAACCTTGGTTATTGATTTATAGAAAGAATGGGAGCATTTTAATAAGAAGCCTATACAGAAGAACAAACACCTGAGGTACAGACTCCACAACACAGAGCAATTCAAGAAGTTACAGTAGAGAAAACTATAAGTACTCAAGAAGTAGAGCTCATTCCTACCACTCCCACCTCTAAAATTGTTTTGAGAATTGAGGAAATTCCTCCCTTAGATGTGTTCTACAACCCGACCCACAAAGTTATTCTCAAAAGGCAAAGGAAGAAAAGAAAGTTGGATGTTGCAACTATTACCACTCCCCACAATGAACCAATGGATATTGTCTAGAAAGATTCACCCATCAACCCATCTAAGAACCTTACTAGATTGTCGTAATTTGCAAGAGCCTATGCCACAGCAACTATTGACAAAGAAATAGAGGTCCAAATGCTGCTTAGAGAAAAGGAAAATAAAATTTTGTCGTTGGAGCAAGAGTTAGAGCAGGAAAAATCTAACCAACAAGCAGAGTTGCAAATAGCAAAGCTCCAACAAGAATTAAAGCAAATGAAAATAAAACATGAGCCCAGCCTAACAGAAAAGGATGCATGGATACAAGCCATAATAGATAAGTATAAGGACAATCAGCAAATTGATCAATTCATAATAGATGCACTCAACCTTAACTCCCAGCTAATGCAACAAAAATAACTTCTATGCTAGAGAATCTCACAGTTAAGTCCTTATTGCGAGATTAGTGACAAGTTGACAAGCCAAATCATTGACATGAGGCTTAAATATGATGAAATCTTAAAAAGGATTTCCAAATTTATCACCTGGCAGGACTCAGAGGATGGGAGAAAGGCTAATTTGTCGAAACTAGAGGAATCACATAAAGAAATTCTATTTGCAGACTGGGATTCTCAGCTCAAACAAGAAGAAAGGTAAAAAATGGTCACAGTAGCAACAGCAACCAATGTTATTGAAAATATCAATGAAAATTTACATAGTGCCAACTTGGTAGCAGAAACTGTACCAGGTTTTCTTCCAAATGTCAAATGACTCGAGAAACAGTGGAGACAGGTGGTAAAGGAAAGGGAGGATGCAATTAGGCAAATGACCAAGCTAAACTGGGAAGCATACTGGCAATATCTAGTCAAACCTTACAGCCAATGGATGACCCTGTGATGCCTAACCACTTCCACATAGAAAATGGTGCTAGCAATGACCGATGTTGTATTCACTGGGCAGTTGAAATCTGCGATCCGCCAACCGATACAACTCAAACCAATGATGGATATCTGTGATCTTAAGGATCAAACACAAAGGAGTTAGTCACCATATTTTATTTCTATTTTAAGTTTCATTTAGAATAATCTGAGGAAGGTCGTTTAAACCACCTCGGCTATTTTTTGTAATAATATATTTTTAGGACCTATAATTTAGTTTTTAAACCCCTCTCGTGCATTTAGGGAGGGGTCCAGAAATTTTATCAGGAACAATCTTCAAAACATGCACTTTTGTACCTTTGAGGAGGTTTCGTTGAAATAAATGGAACATGATTTATTTTCATTTTATCTGGCATGTTCTATTGAAATTGCAGTTTTGTACTCTTAGATGGTGTTGGATTGATTGGAAGTAGGTAGATATTTTTTAAACACATGAGCAAAAGTTATGGTACATTTATCTTGTGATTTTGTTTTATTTATGGATCAAGCAATAACTTTTCTTCAAATTGATTATGTATGAAAGTTTGAATCTTGGTTACCATTATTGCACTTTTGTATAGTGATGTCCTAAACTTTGTGCTGAATACATGAACAATTTCTTATGTGATATATCTTTCACAATCGTTGTGGCTAACTATTTATCCAAAACGATCATTGTTAAAATGATTTCACTTCTTATTGCAGTTGAATGATCTTTATTACCAATTTCTCTAGGACATTATTGTAGATCACATACTTTACTTTTATTCCTGAGTATAGTCATAGTTAGATAATGTTTAAAACTAGGATATATGCATGTGATTATTAGTTTATAATAGATTACTTTACGTAAACATTCCTCCAAACTACCATATATCACCCCATCAACACTATCATAATTTCTATTGGGAAACTATTCCCATTATCCCTAGCCAGAGCCACTACACCAAACGGAAAAGGAGCTGCCAACCAAGGTCCAAACCGAGTGGTTTTCCCCCATGTTGTAAGGAACGATTTTCGCGGCTTCAACATTTTGGAACTAGAAGGAGGGCTAGACTATGAATGGCAAGTAAATCCAAATTAATGGGCCATTCTAAGAGTACAACTCCCTCGCCATCACCTCCAACTTCTCGATCGCATTCCAAATCTCCCAATTCGAGAAGTTGTAAAGAAACCCACAGAGCCCACTATTGAAATCCAAAGAAGCTATATCATTCTTTTTCTATTGAAGACCCTGAGTTTCAATCTTTGATTCATAAATGATAGGGGATTTTGATATCTCAAGAAGAATATGAGTTATCCCAAGCTAGCATTACCTCTCAGTTTACACCATCTCAACAGTTAACTAGAGCAAAAAGTGAAAAGTTTGGGATTCCACCGTTCGAATTCCCTCTACCAAGCCATAAGAAAGCTAAGAATACATTATCTACATCTCATAGTGAGGTTCTTTCATCAACACCTAAATAATCTTCATTCATTCCATCCATATCATCAATCACAAGACCAATCACCCACCTCACAACTCCATATCATGATTTACATAGGTATTGGAACTCCATCCTCCTCTACCCAATCACCTTCAACCACTACATAATCTTCCTCTATGAAGATACAACAACGGCACAAAATCATCAAAGGCCATGGAAAAATCCAGGAGCTGTAAGGATGGTGACACCTTTACATCCATTGCCAGCACATCCAGAAAAATGGCTACCAAAGTTCAATCCTGATAACGGCCTACTAGCTGAGGAACACATAAAAAATTTTATGTTGTTGATTAATTTAAATAGAGTAGTAGAAGAAGATGTAGTTGTAAGTGTTAGAGCCTAGATTTACCTCAGGCTGAAAAGGTAAGCTTCTAGGTCCACATCAAACCACGCTCAGCCTCGTAGCTAGCCCTACGAGGACAGGAGAGGGCTCTCTCCAGGTCAATCTCGGCAAAAGATAATCGATGGGGCTCGAGATGACTAAAAAGAAAGCTAATATTAGGCTAGGTATGAAGTACAAGGATTTGAATTGATTTTTTGGGGGTTTTGAGTTGGAAAATGGGAGAGGCAAATTTGGGTCCAAGGATGAGACACAGTTTTTGCAGAGTTCTGATTGGGGCAAGGAAGGAAATCATTTTGATGCTTTTAGAGTGAATAAATGGATGGATCAGACCAGTGAGGACCCAAGGAGGGAAAGAGAGTCTCAAGAGTCCTCCTCAAACAGATGAAAACATTGAAAACTAAACAAAATTTCAAAGTAGAGCACAGCAGTCTAGTGAATTCTACTTTAATCACTCATTTGTTTAACTTCAGAAGTAAAGGGAAGGGAAAATGATACACATAAACATCAATGAACTTACAAGTACATATAGAAACACACCCTCAAAAAACATAGCCACATGGATCCCAACAAGTGCTGCAAAACACCGGTCTTTCCTTTGCCAAAAATGCAGAGATAGAATGTACAATGAAGTGCCAAGCAATCCCAAGTGTCCAACCCTGAAAATGACTTAGAAATTACATGATATAGACTAGCCCAACCCATTCCCTTGCCTCTATGGGTCGATCTCATCATTCTACGAGTTGTTTCAACCAATTCTAAACAAAGCACTGAAATCTAGGCAATCAAACAACTTGCCTCTATAAGGTAGGAAACTGATTCATTCATTAAATTTTCACTTTTTAGTGAATGAATCCTCTAGAACAAGTAAAAATATTCCAATATTACATCATGATCCTACAATTACATCTAGATAGGTCAAAAATTACATCGCAAAGGAAAACTAGTCAAAACTGGCCAAATTTCTGAGCTGGAAGGTGAAAAATTTGGCAAAAATCCTCTATGCACCGCGCCAAATCCTCTATGTGTCATGCCACTTTGGATCTGAATTTGAGGCACTTCCCAAAGTCCAAATTGAGCCCAAGATAGATCGTTGGAAATCCCAGCCTGTATAATTTCTAACCTAAGTGGAATTTGTTAATGTGGTGTCCATTTACCCCTCCAAAACTTCAATTGCCCAGGACTGCTTCCTGTGTGTCAAAATAGGGGCAGTGAGATCATTTTTTGAGTGTTTTTGACTTCTTGTGGACTCAAAACTTGCCAAAAATTCTTGGCCATGCACTAGAAGTCATGATTTTTCATGCCAAATCCAAAAACATAATTTTTTTGCAATTTGGAGCCCTCTAGCAAAAGCGAGCGCCACATGGCGCGGCGCATAGGGAGGCAAAACCTGTTGTTCAGTGCAAAAATTTTCAAAAATGAAAAAATTGCTCCAAATTTCTTGAAATTTGGGCTGTACCTTCTCTATCAAGTTTCATGCTGGGCTAAAGAGGCTTTGTCCAATATCCGAAGGTGATCATGCTCCTTTTGCCTCTTTTTCTTCTTTATTGCCTTCTTCACTTTTGCCTTTAGGTTTCTTATTTGTGTCTTGGCGCTCATATTGCGTGCCCTGTAATGGAACGCCATGTGTCTCAACAATGCTTTGTCCCTGTCAGCTTTTTCCAGCAGTCTCCCTAGGTGGATGTTGATTCTCTTGAGCCAAGGCTCCCGATCATCATTAATCTCTTGCTCCAATGAAGTGAGCTCAATCCTCCGCCTTTGGGCAGCTTGGCGATTCTCGCGGATGTTTTGCAACTCCATGATTGCCTACTGATCTTCGAGTTGTTTGTTCCTTTGCCCAAAAAAAATTCATAGTCCACTGATCCCTCTCTAAGTCAAAGGACAAGGCTGTGATATATGTCTATTGCTCCTGGATGATCTCTCTAAGATGTGCATTTTGCGAGCCCATGTTTGTAACATCATCCTGAACGAGGATGAAATCAGTCTCTCACTCACCTGAAGGCCCCTCGTCCTACATTGGCCTCTTGCCTCTGTCCTATACCTGTGATGCTGATGTTGGAAGCGAGGCCCCTTCCACCCCGGGTGGAGATAACACTCGCTTTGATGCTGCAAATAACTACCTCGTGCCCTTCTGATATGTATTGAAGACCGGTATAGCAGCAGTGTGTGGATCATGGTCCTCTTGCTGATCAAAAGACTAAATCAAGACTGTAAGTGACTCAAAAACTTGATTTCGATGAATAGACCTGAGATAGCAGTGCAAGGCATGAGGGGTAATGAATGAACAGACCCTTCCGTCAGATTATGGCATGCCCCTAGCAGAATGCAACGGAGTGAAGCGAGCGAGACACCTAAAAATGAAATGCATTAAAGAGAAATGATCTCTGATGGAGGGATGTAAAGACCGACTCTAACATTGGCTCCAATGGGGATGGTAGCTCCTTGGAGGTGCCAAGAACGACAGATCTCTCGGAGAGCTAGACAGTTCCTTCGTCCATTGGGCTATGGAGTCCATTATTTTAACATAAGACTCTTGACTCATTTATTGACTCAAACCGACTCAAACTGACTTCAATTATGAAATCAAAATTACTAAAAAAATAACTCAACAAACTGAACCCAAAATTGAAAATATTTCTTCAGAATTATAGCCTTCACTTCAGGCCCCAAACTGAAGAAAACATCCCAGCACACTCTTGCAATGAAACTGAAATTGAAATGGTATGTACAATGACAATGTAGACAGCAAAAACAACTTAGAAATGATACCTCCTGAGCAGCTGACCATTGACCGGCCCTCCAGGACATTCTTCTTTGTTCATCTCCTTCAGAAGAAAAGCATTTTGACCATGATATGTAGCAATTTTGAAGGGACCTTTCCAGAGATTTTCAAACTTACCGTGCTTACCCTTTTCCTCATTCCTTGCATCCCATTTCAGCACCACTTCCTCGAATTGGAATTTGTCCACCTTCACTTTTCTATCATAGATTTTCTTGATCTTGTCTTGCAACTTAGATGTGTTTTGGAAGACCTCTTCTCTTGTCTGTTGCAAATGGACCATTTGGTTTAGTCTTCTCTGCATAGGATCTTCCTCACTATCGGCCTCCTGAAGAAGTTTGACTACCAGGACTGCTAGAGAAGTAGGAAAAATTGTATCAACTCCATAAACAAGCTCAAAGGGAGACATATTAATGGATTTCTTTTGGCTGACCCGATATGCCCAAAGTGCATTGACCAACTTCTTATGCCAACTCTTCTTGTTAATTTCCAGCAACTTCTTGATAATGTTGACTAAAGATTTATTAGAAGACTTTGCCAAACCATTGCCTTGCAGTTGATAGGCAATTGAGTGACCCAAAACGATTTTATACTTGTTATAAAACTCAATCATCCTCTTGGATTTGAATGCTGCTGCGTTATCAGTGATTAACTTACTCGGGCAACCAAAACAAGACAAGATGTTATTCTCAAGGAATGAAATAATTACCACATCCGTAGCTTGTCTGGTGGGAATTGCTTCAATCCATTTCGTGAAATAATCTGTTGCCGTGAGAATCCCTCGATGCTGACCGGAAGAAGCGGGATGAATTTCACCAATGAAATCCAACCCCCACTACTGAAAAGGGGCACTCACCTCAATGGGTTTAAGCGGCAAAGGCTGTAATTTTTATCTTCCTTCAAAAATCTGACATTTATGACAGCTCTTGACAACCTTATATACATCAACAAACAATGTTGGCCAATAGTATCCCGCTCTCAGAATTTTATTTGCCGTTGTTTTCCAAAAAAGGTGACCACCACAATCTCCTTTGTGGAAATCTTTCATGACCTGCTTTGCTTCCTCTTCCACCAAAAAATTCAACAGAATGCCACCGGGATCTTTCCAATAAATTGCGGAATTTAGAATACAAAACTTAGCAACTTTTAATTTGAGAGTTCTACTTTTATTTCTAGTCATACCAGGAGGTGGCGACAAATTCTACAGCACATATATGATATCTGAATACCATGGGGAAATAATAAACATTTCAGATACCTGAATTGACGAACCTTTCTCATTCTCATCAGACATAGCAGCGATCAGATTTATGTCTAAGGCCTGCAAGTTGGATTCAGCCATTAACTTTGCCAATCCTACCCTTTAACAAGCTTGGTGGGATTTATCTCCACATTGTACTCCAACAAAGCGGCAATCCACTTGCCTCTTCTTCCTTCCAGATCAGTCTGCACTAAAACATCCTTGACAGCAGCGTTAGGAACATAAGCCAAAGTATGAGAATGCAAAACATATACCCGAAAATATTTCAATGATTTGACAAGTGCAAGGGCCTACTTTTCAATGATGTTGTACTTCAAGGCTGCATCTCTTATAGTTTGGCTGAAAAAAGCAATTGGTCTTTCATAATCCTCTCTTTTTTGCATTAATACAGTTGCCATTGTATGCTCTGAAGCAAAACAAAACAATATAAAATCTTGAGTGTAGTCCGGACTAATTAAAACCAGAGCTGAAGAAAGTGCTAATTTGACTAAGTTGAAAGATTTTACAGCCTCTTTCGTCCACTTCACTTGGCTATCCTTCTTAAGCATGTTTGTAATCTCTCTTAGATGTTCAACAAGGTTAGGCACAAAGCGGCGTAAAAAATTCATCTTACCGTTAAAAGATTGAATCTCCTTCTTGTTCTGGGGAAGATTAATTTGCTGAATTGCTTCTACACGTGTTGGATCAATACAAATGCCATCTTTTGAGATAATGTGCCCAAGTAGTTTTCCCTCATCCATTGCAAACAAGCTCTTCTTTGGATTCAGCGACACACCATATTTTTTGCACTTTTGAAAGACAATTTTCAAATGATACATGTGTTCTTCATCTGATTTGGAAAACACAGTTAGATCATCAAGGCACACAACCAAAAACACATCCTTCTCATTTGCGAAAGCTAAGTCCATTGCCCACTGAAATGTGGCACCCACGTTCTTCAAACCGAAAGGCATTTTGGCGTAATGAAAAGTTCCCCACGGAGTGGTGAACGCTATTTTATCCTGGTCATCTTCATGGACCAAAATTTGGTTATATTCAGAATAACCATCGACAGTGACATCCGAGATGCTCCAACTACTCGTTGAAGTATATGATCCATTTTGGGCAATGGATAATTGTCCTTTAATGAAACTTTATTGAGATTCCTAAAATCAATGCACAAATGAATCTCACCTGTCTTCTTTCGTATGGGCACCAAATTAGAGATCCAGTCGGAAAATCTGATGGGAACAATGATTCCTGATTTGTATAACTTGTTTATCTCCTTCTCAATTGATGGCAACAGTTTTGGATTCAGCCTTCTCAACTTCTGTCTGAAAGGTTTTTTATTAGGCTTAATGGGAATCGTGTGTTGAATTATATTGGTATCATATGTCTTCAAGTCAGAATAATCCCAAGCAAACACATCAGCAAAAGATGACAACAAACTGATATATTTGGCTTTTACCTTGTGCGGCAATTCTTTGGACAGTTTTACAACTTTGGGATTTGCAGTTGTTCTGATATTGACCTCTTCAACACCCTTTTCTGTTGGCTGCAAGGTTGGTTTGCGGGCTACGTCATCTTGATAAAAGAGTTCTTCTAAAGATATCAAGCCTTTAGGAATGATGTTATCCTTTAGCTGCAACACTTCCATTTGATTGATCTACACATCATCTTCACCATCATCATGTTCTACATCAATTGAGGTATCTTTGAACTTGCCTTTGTTTTGCAGAAAATCATCAATTTCATCATCATCTTGGAAAACTTGCCAATATCTCTAATTGTCCGAGACAGTCGGACGATGCTTGACATGGATTTGGAATTTATTGCTTGAGTTCATTGGAATCTTCAAACTACTTGCTGCCTTAGCAAGTGCATCATCAATGCCATTTTGAATATGAGGCACACACGTCAAGGTATAATCTGAAAACAATTTCAGGATGTCTAGGACAGCATTTCGGTAAGCCCTCATCCGAGGATGTTTTGCTTGATACTCACCTTTTACTTGCTTAATCACCAATTCGGAGTCACCATATACTGCAATCCTCTTAGCATTGAGCTTTCTTAGAATTTTTAGGCCAGCAATCAAAGCTTCGTACTCAGCCTCACTGTTTGAACAATCAAAAGTTGGCTTATAAGAACATACCCGCACATTACTAGGCACTTTGTTTGGAGCAGAAAAAGGATTGCATACCAAAATACCAATTCTAGCACCATCATTTCCCACTGCACCATCAAAATCCATGGTGCACAGGCCCTCTTCATCTTCTTCTAAGTGTCAAAATTCTGTTGGCTCTATTTTTCCTACTTGTTGTCCATTATCTTCAACTGATTACTCAACAGTGTCTTGTTGTTCTTATCCTTTTTTCTTCAAAATTTCTCTGAAATTCTCTATTATTTCTTGAACACTTTCTGCTTCTACTAACTGACTACTTATATCATTGAAACTATCTAAATACAAAACAAAAGACTCTAGATATGTATGTACATAATTGACCGGATGATTAATCGGTTTCTCCTTGCTTGTAATCATGTATTTCATTTTTTGTTCCCGGTACAATTTTCTCATTTGGCCAAACACAAGAATTATTGCATAGGAGAAATCTAGTTGTAATGTCCCTTTTAATTTCACTCCCCAAGACCTGGAAAGGAGCATACCAAACCTGGGAGGAATGTCCGCCACAACAATATCCATCATAACATTCTTCATTGGGATTTGATCTAGACTTACAACCAATTCTTTGATGAGCCCAATACATCTCACTCTGCTGGAATAAAATGAAAAGAGATCATGGTATTTCCTAGTGATGTCCAAACCCAACTTCTCCATCATAGCTTTCGGCATAAGATTGTGGGAAGCTTCGGAACCGAACATAGCATTATGCAACACAAAATCATGCACCCGTAAACTGATATAAAAAGGTAGCACATCACTATCTGGAGACTCACCATTCAATGCTGGCCCAAAAATCAATTCCGATTAATCATCTTCGACATTCACCATATCAGACTTTGGATCAAAGTTTAAAATTTTAGAAACTTGTCCTCTATAACTGTTGTTCCTCATTATTTCAATCAAGGGAATGGATACCTTCAATTTATAAATTTCATTTTCCAAACTAAAAGCCAAAATATTTTCTCCCTCTTTGACTAGGACATCTTTCTTCTCCTTTTCCTTCGATGCAATTGGCTGATTTGATTGTTCTCCTGATGGAGATTTGTTGATATTAGGATCAGCTGTCTCTTTCCCTTTCTTTTGTACACCAGGTGAATCATTCTTTGATGCTGAAGCTTCTTTCCTCTTCTGAATTGGGTTAATAGGCACATCTCTATTCTAAGTGAATATTGACGCTGATGGGAAAACAAAGCATTCATATAACGTCTTTGGTACTCATCTGATTCTTCTTCCAAAACCATGTCATTTGCTAGAATGAAAGCTGCATCTTTGTGTAATGCTGAACTTTCTGCGTACTCCTCTTCTTCAGTAATATAAATTGGCATATCATCTAGAGTAAAAAAGTGGTTTTCCTCTCCAATCACATTCTCCTCCTCCTCTGACTCTGGACCAAGTACCACATTCGGCTGTAGAGGTGGTTGTACTAGCTACTGTGCGGCCTGATCTTGGGCTCCCTGCTCTCTTTGTTTGATTCTATATTGTGGATGCTGCTGGCCACGAAAGTTAGGATTTCTAACTTGTGGCTCTGGTTTATCAAGTTTCACACTTTCAATCATTTGCTCCACCTTCCGAAGTAATTGATCTATTGAAGATGATTCTTCTTTTATTGTGACCGTCTTTTCTGCTCTTGCTCTAGCCCTCTTGGCCAGCAGATTTGCCTCAACGCTGACCGCGATCTTCTGCATATCTTCCATTGTGGCAGGCTCTCTCTCTCTTAGTTGATAAGCCATGTCAGCATCAAAACCATCCGGAAACTTCATCATGGCTAGCCCCACAGGTGGCCTTAAATGATCAGGAATTGCTTTGTAAACTGAATTGAATCTAGTGCAGTAATCTTGAACGGACTCACCGACGTTCCGCTTGATGTGCTCATATTCTTGAAGGATCTGAAGAGGATTTTTCTTGATTTACCAACGATCTAAGAATTGTCTTTGTAGATCATCCAATGTAGCAATTCTAGCAGCGGGCAAAGCTCTGAACCATTTCCTAACTTCACCACTAAATGTCTATGAAAACAATCTCATTGTCACATTTTCTGCATTGATCTCATGAAGGTCACAAAAATCTACCATTCGGTCCACATGTTGTTGAGCAGTACTACTGTGAGGAGTGCCATCAAACAAAGGAATCTTGCTCTGATAATCTGCGGGCATATTATCTAAAACTTGAGGCAGCACGAGAGGTGCAAAACGGGCAGCCATCACTCTTGGTGGATTCGGTCAGGGGGATGTTGGGGGAGTAGGTGCAACTGATGTGTGAGGTGTATGAGGAGGGGTGTGTGGAGGAGACACAATTTTGGATGTAGAAGGAGTAGATGGAGGTGAATTTACAACAGAATTTTGATCAAAGATAATAGGCTACACAGGGATGGTGGGAATGAAGGGAGGTTCGATAGGAATTCTTGAGGTGGATTCTGTTATGGAAGATCAGGGGTTGTAGATGCAGCTTCTAGGAAATCAGCGATATTCAAAATGTGAATTTTAGTCTGAAGGTGCTTCAAGATAAAATTCTCAATTGATTTATTGTTTCTTTCAACTTCAAGAGCTGCAGCAAAGTCAGGATTTGGGACTATAGAACCAAGAGCACTTTCGGATTTGGTTTCAAACAGTGACAATTCAAACTTTTCATCAAAATCAAGCTCTTCAAGATACTCAAAAATTGTAGGACATGAACGAGATTTAAACATGGGAGTCACAGAGCTCTCTTGACGAAGAAATCTTGGAATCAAATTGGGATTTGTTGACAATAATACTGAGAGGGGGGGGTGAATCAGTATTATCTAATTATTTTACCAAATCTTTCTTATTTATACTTTGAATTATTTTTGCATACCAATACCATAAATAATGAGCATGAACAAGAAAATCAGACAGTCACATCAAAGAACACCAGATATAAGGTGGAAACCCAATGTGGGTGATAACCACCTGCTGCAATATGTCTCTATCTTCTTTCAAATTAGAAACTCCTTTTACAATGGTCTTGTACTGGTGCAGTCCTTTACCAGTACGCAGGCTGCAACCTGCAGAGAGCTACAACTCTCTCTCGTTTTCCAGTCTCTCCTGCAAGGGAGCTACAACCCCCTACTTCTTTTCTTTCAAGGACCACTTTTCATAAATTTTCAAACTGGATCCATAAAC